>JAQIXP010002270.1:0-15566 GCA_034700285.1 Proteroiulus fuscus
GTCAGTAAAAATGAGTTAAAAATCACTTTTGTTTGGTCTGGAAATTTGTGAAAATTTGTCTGGAAAACCTGGAAATGCCATGGAAATTTGTTACTGGATTTGGCCAGACACCCTGTTCAGAACTTTCAGCGCCATCTGTTAGTAATGGGAGGATGCTTCAGCTTTGGAATCACTCTATTTTGGCTTCAGTTTCCTTCTATTGCAGTCAATCATAAAAGAGTAAACAATATTTCACAAAAAAAATAATCAATCAATAAATTAAAGAAATATTAAAAAAAAACCTCTTATTTTTGCAATTATAATTTTAATATGGAGGAAATTTTCTAGATGGTCTTTTATCTTCGTGTCTCATATCACTTGACCACGGTCAGGGGATGTCCGTAAATTACGTTTACAAAAAATATCGATTTTAGGACCCACCCACACCATTGTCAATTTTTAGAGAAAGGACCCACCCACCCACCCACCCCCTATTGTTGACGTCATTTTTTTCTAAAGCTGTGAATGTTAGAAAATTATAAATTAATATGTATTTTAGATGTTCTATTAATAATGATCGACATGGAGTAGGTTATAAATGCATAGACGGAATTTTAATGGCGCTTCTATTACTAAAATTATTATATAATATGATACACAGAGTGATTTAAAAAATGGTATTATCGAAGACTGATGTGCTGGGGGTGGGCACAATAATTTTCAAATAGTCAAATTGAGGGGGAATAGAGGGACTAAGGTGTGATGGGGTGTTTCATCCCCCCTAAGGTATAGAAGGCTCCACAGCGTTTCCAGACTTTCTGATCTCATTGTAGCAGTACCGAGTATTTTTATTTACGTTTGAAATGAAAATGGATATAGTTTCTGATATTTTTTTTTGGCTTGCAAAAGTGTGTTATATAGTGATGTACCTCAAGGGACATAATTTATGCATATTATTAAACATGCATGTTTGTCTAAGCCTATTTTTAATGATAAATTATAAAACTAGAGAGGGCTGGGGTTTCCTATTAATGTGAAAGGATCGATGCATGGACGACAGGACAATATTTTACAGACAAAACTTTGGTTAAAAAGTTTTGAATGAATGATCTTCCCCTTTTAATTATTTTGGGTATGGTTAGTTATCCGCCTGACCACTAGTTGCCTATTTTTGTAGACTTTAAGGTTGGTTTGACTGTATTTAGACATTTACGATATGATACCATATAGGCCTACTCCATACGATAGGTATAACTTTTTACAAATGGTTTGTTCGAAAATAAACCAATTCCTATAAAAGCATCATGTAAATGCAAGAGCTTCGAGCCAGATGGCGCTCGCACACAAAATTCGGAGCTCTATACAGGCTCATCAATGGGAATGAAAAATGCTGGGCCAAAATCAGTTTTGACCAATCAAATTCACTGCAACAAGGCGACCTTTTTGTCATTCTGACCGCATGCAGTAGTTGTCCTCCTGGCCGCTAGGTGGCTTCTTGTTGACGTTAAGGTTGGTTTGATCGTAATTTATGCAGGTATTTATACGTTATGATACAATACTATAGTTAGCCCTTACTCGAAACTAACCAGATTCTGTAAAGTAAGCGAATTTCTACAAAATCATCATGTAAATGCATGTGCGTCACGCCAGATGGCGCGCGAACATAAAAATTCGGAGCTCTAATAGCCTAATTGGCCAAAATCAGAGTCGATCAATATAATAAAGCTTGAAATGGCCAATGGTTTTGGGCCTTTTGGCACTGCTCATTGTTCATGCGTGTCAAAAATTCATGACCTTTTGCATGTAACCTTATGACGCTCCTGCCAGCAGAATGTGTCGGGTTTTAGGCCTAAGTAAATGCGGCACCATATATCACTCGTTAAAGGTATTTTTCAATCTGGAAAATGGAGGAAAATCCATAAAACACTTGGATCACGTTCCTGTGTGTGTGTGTGTGTATAAAAATTTATGTTTGGAATAATTGAGCTGGAGAATGGGGCTCTTAAGTCTTAGTTTAGCCATTGTTACTGTACAGGAAAGCATTGTTTTCTACAATCACGTATTCCGATATAAGCCATTAAATAACCTGGATTGTGTCAGGAAGTTTCTTCTCTTAAGAAAAATAAAAAGGACTGAAAGCAAAAATAAAAATAAAAAGCAAGATAAAAACATCTTTTTTGGCGCTTTAGCTATATATATAAAAAGCATAAACACTTTTAAGCCTATACTTATACTGAAGCACATTTTTACAACGAGACTTCGTGATATAAAATGGGGGAAAAATAAATAAAATAACATGATAAAAGTTTGGTTTTTATTTCACTTCTCGGCAACAATTTAAACAAATTCATTTTCTCTGCAAGTACATGCAGTTCGTTTGGGCATTTGTGCTGCAGGAAACATTGAAGTTAACGTATTTTAGTTTTTTTTAGTATTTTAGTTTGGAAAAACTATAGGGATCAGGTACCACCATAATGCGTCGGGTGTTTATGCGTTGCTGCATCTTGCTACATGTGTTTATGCGTTGCTGCATTTTGCATTTGGTCCAATCGCAGGTTCGCAGCCAATCGCAAATAATAACGTGCGTCCTCCCCAAACTCTTCCCAGAATGCATTGCAAGCATCCTAACCATGCTTACAATAGGCCTACTCTTGTCAATCCTAATCATTAAAGAGTCTTTGTGTCGTCACAGACGCATTCGTTAATGCTTAATTCGTAAATCCATTATTGCAATTTTTGTAAAATCGCATGAATTAGTGCGTTAACGCATGCGAATTGAAATTAGATACCCACCTCCCCTTTTGTTGTTGCGTAATATGTGGACGATCCTCTTGAGCGAAAACATGAATTTTGCCTTTTGCATACCCCTTGAAGAGGGGCAATCATTGAGTACTACCGTGTATTGCTGATTTCAGGCTTCTAATGCAATTAATGCAAAAGTTTCAACACTTTTAAAATATAATAATAATAATGCATTATAGTTAAATATAATGATATTTTAACAACAAATAAAATGATTTCCATAAGTCCTAGGCACATATCCTTAACTATTATAGGACATCTCCGAAAGTCCTAGGGTCAACTCCTTAACTATTTGGACATTGGCATATTACTATTATTATTATTTATATTTTTCCTGTAACATCTCCGTAAATTGTACGCACATATTCATAACATACCTTTTATCCAGTAGATGGCGCTACATACCGTCAGTGAAATGGCGTCTATTTGAGCTTTGCATTTTCAACCAAATCCAGGTATTCAGGACATTTTATTTATTGGTCGATGGGCTCAAATCAATTTGCAATTTCCATTCCTTTCCTTATTTTTTATGCTCTTCTTTCAACAACCCAGCTTCTTTCTAAGTGGGACTTTCCCTTTAATTAAAATCATTTAACAATCCAGGTATTCAGGACATTTTACTTATTGATCAGTGGGCTCAAATCAATTTGCAATTTCCATTCCTTTCCTTATTTTTTATGCTCTTCCTTCAACAACCCACTTCTTTCAAAGTGGGACTTTCCCTTTAATTGAAATCATTTAACAAAAAGTCGAATAAATGAAATGTTAGGGAAAATCTGCCCTTAAATGTTGCCTTGAATTCTGCCTTAATTGTTAACAAAAGATGAATTCATGATATTTGATCAGGGTTTTTTATGATGAAACATAAGCTCTTATTTTCTTCTTATGTTCTTGCAAATGGATATTATTTTATTGGCTGTTTATTGAGTTTCTCATCCGAACTAACTTTTGTTTTTTTGCTCCTTAATGTCTTCTCGAGGAACATCTTAAGCTATTATTAAGTTGGTTTTAGTTGCATAAAATAAATGAGCTTCACTTTGAACGTAGAAATATAACCAAATAAAATTATATTATTTGGATAAAATAACATCTTTTTATAGTCTTGGTCTTGTGTGCCGTTTTTATTGGCCGCTATTGAATTACTTTTGGGAGAATTTAATGACTATTTTTTCATGCATTTATTTTTTATTTTTACAAATTTCAACAAAGGAATAGCTTTCATCCAATTTGGATTCCTAATGGGATTGAAATGGAGTATTTTAATGCAAGAATTGGATTAAATTTCACGGAGAGAAACGAAATTGGAGCCAAGTTATTCTGGTTTTGCTTTGCACTTACTAGATGGCGCCTGCTGCGCTAGTCCTGCAATTTACGATTTGGGATTTAAAATTTTAGATAAACTTATTTGAATGTTTTAAGAGTTAATGATTTCAATTAACTTTAATATGATTAATTGCTGGTTTTTATACTAAGGCAAGGGTGGACTAATTGCTGTTTAAATTGGATGTAGATAAGATAGGCTTATACATGTATATTATTAGCATATTTTATGCTATTTTTCTGATCAAATTGTAAAAATACAAGTTTATTTAAAAAAAAAATGTACAGGCCTTTATTTTTGATAAAATGTATATATAAGAGTCCTTGCTTATTTTGGAAAAAATAATTAATTTTGAAAAATAACCATTTAGATTTTAGACTAATTCGGGGAAAAACAATTTAAAGCCAGTAATTTTATTATGGAAAAATCTAGGAAATTATATAGTGGTGAATTTTTTTCATAAATTAGTTTATCAGTTATTTTATAGTTATTTCAGTTAAATACAATATTAAATCAGATTATTTTAATTTTTTTTTGCTATTGACCCAATTTTCATAATTTATTAATGAAATTGCATGGACTTTTGCCAATTTTTTAAAACTTTCTCGTTAATAATTGTTATCAATTATTTAGTTATTAATAATTAATAATAATTATTAAAGGGAAACTCCCCACTTTGTAACAATTAATTTTTAAATGGTACACACTTAGTAGATATGAAAAATGAAGCATGCAGTGTTTCCATATTGAACAACATTATGACGTTTGCCAAATATATGCATGAGAGCTGATGTCTTTTATCCAGTAGAGGGCGCTACACAGGGTCAGTAAAATGGCGTCTATTTGGGCTTTCTATTTTCATCCAAATCCATGTATTCAGGACATTTTATTTATTGATTGGTGGGCTCAAATCCAATTGCAGTTTCCATAATTTTTCATGCTCTTTTGTTCCTAAAATCAACTTGTTTCTAAGTGGGACTTTCCCTTTGGTAAAAATTCTACGACCATATTATAGCCATCACTTTTATTTGTCTAAACTATTATGAAAAATGTCTACCGAAAACAAACTAACCTTGCACCTCAAGTTTGCATTATGGACCTGGGTGTACAGGTGTGCTATTGTTTATTTTCCAATACTTTTTGTATAATATACAGATATTGTCTTTGATCTGTTTATCTCAAGATTAATATATGGGGCTGTATTTGGCCCAAATAATTATTAAATTTAGTATTGAGTTTTGCTATCAATGTTTACCCCTGGTTTCAAAATAACGTGAGTCAGCAGTTAAAATGTAAAATCTCTGTATAAGATTTTGAAAGGAATTACGATTAAGGCATATCATTATTTAAATCAAAGTAAGAAACCAAAGGAAACAATGGAAGCTCAATAATAGGTTAAAACATTGTTTGTGCTGCTCTCTATATAATACAAAATTGCAATTCAATATGGACGCCATTATACATGACTTTATTAAAATATCCCAAGCAAAATTTCTAATAAAACTGCATTGAAAAAGGCTCTTTGATTGGAATTTGGCAATTATTTACCGCACAAGTTATGGCATAATTAAGTCAATCAATATTCATATTAAAAATCAAATATATCCGTACACATATGAGTAAAGGGGCAGTCCCACTATATGCTTTGAAGACTATATGCGACAAATCAATCTTAAAATTAAGATTTAGGCCTACATTATTTTCGTTTTTCAAATATTTCTGAATTTGTTCTATAATGGTAGGCGCACGTGCTTGGGCGATGACGTCTTTACTATGCAAGAGGCGTGACGTCATTAAGACAATTCACGTGCCACTGCTCGCGTCACATGATCCGTGAAGCCGAGTCACGTGCAATTAATCCAATAAAATATTTTGATTGGGAAATTAACGAGGCAAATAATTGGCTTCTTGCCAACAATCGGATGACCCTTCCTATGTTAAGTGGAATGTCATCGTGGAAGCATAAAATTGATTTTAATCATCATTAAAATTAACAATTAATTCGTATGCTGATTTCGTGCTCAATTGCAATTAATTGGCCGGCCAAGGTCGAAAGCGAGAAATCAGAGAGAGGATAAAGGGGAAAATACGTTGCAATTGAGTTGGATGTTGTAATGGATTTTTACATGCACTGATAATTTGTATTGCATGGCCGCCATTTTGTTTTTTTGTTCGTCCACTGGAAACATGATTTGAGTTTTCTTTGTTTACATTCTTGGAGTTGCTTTGTTCTTAAAAAAATTGTGCTAGTTATCTTGACATTAGATTATATTATTTTGGAGGGATCTATGATAAGCCAAAAACTTTTAGCGAAGTTCTGGATGAATTTATTATAAGGAAATGTGACAAGAATACCAATTTACTGGTGAGTTTAAATGCACTATTTGTAGTTAAAGGTATTGCTACTTTTATTATTCTTACTAATTTATTAGGCTTATTGGTTGAATAGATTTTGTTGTACTAAACCTACATGTAACAAACCGATAAATTCACTTAAAGGGAAAGTCCCACTTTGTAGCAAGTGGTATTTAAATTATACACATTGAATGGCTGTGACAATAATAATTGCAACAGTTTCCATATGCAGAAATTACGTTTGACAAATACACCTTAGGCGCCATTTTTGCATAGATTTAAGCAGACATTGAAAGCTGGTGGCGCCCTCTAGGACATGCGTGTGCAGGCCGGTCTACGTTCCTTTTATCCAGTAGAGAGCGCGTATGCATACTGTCAGTAAAATGGCGCAGATAATTGGGCTTTGCATTTTCAACCAAATTCATGTATACAGGGCATTTTATTTAATGATTGGTGGGCTCAAATCAAATTGCAAATTTCATGCCTTTCCTAATTTTTCATGCTCTTCCTCCTACAAGTACTTCTTGCAAAACGGGACTTTCCCTTTAATGCATACTAATGGCAGTCTTTGAGACACCATGTATAACACAACGTAAGTTTTTCGTTTGGCCTGCATTGGACGTTCTATTATCTCGTTCTAATCAAATGTAATAGGGATATCCTATGTGTATTTAGGTCTAGTGTTCTAGTGTTGTATAGAAGAGAGAATGTAGGCCTAATGTTAAGTGATAGGATATCACATATAATTGAGTTCAGACAATTAGGATGAAGAGCAATTCACTGCTGATAAAAAGAGATTGAAAAGACAGAAAAGTTTTCAGAGCATTTGAAAGTATTATGGGATCAATATATTTTTTTAATGAAAATGAAAAGAATTTATAGTTCTTCAAAGTCTTATTAAAAGAACCATGTTGTTGAAGGCAGGTTAGTAAGCCGTCAGCCATTAGCCACATACCCTTCTGATGATTATTGTGTTAGCTAGCCGTTTAATCAAGTTTACTTGCAAATAGGATTGCATATAGCCGATAAGCTTATTTATATCAGTCAACAAAAAACATTTCGAAATTCACCAATATTAGGTTAGTGTGTTTAGGTTGGTTTTGAGTACATGCATGTATTTCTCTGGAATACATGTGTGTGACGTCAGCTATCTGATAGGGTCTTCCCATAAAGTCAACAACTTCCTATTTCTCGTGAATTGTTGGTTGTGACATGCTTGCATATCATATTCCAACTTGCTGAATTTTTTTTAAAACTTTTGAATTATTCCTTCGTCTTAAAACTTTCCTCGGAATGACGGGATGTGAACCCCTCATGACCCACCCCAGCACATAACCCCCTTTGACCCCTAGCACCCCATTTTAACCCTGAAGTGGACTCGTCCCTTTCGACTTCCCATATGTAATTTTCTTAGTTATATTTTTTGTTTCCTTCTACTTGTGAGCTTATATAAGCTCTTGTTTCATAACTTCAATTAACTGTTGTGGAACTATATCCGTCGTTTTTAGTATAATATCATCGATATTTTGTGGCGAAAATCTGATAGGCCTAGTTTTCGGATTGAGATATCGATGTGGATCGATCGAACTCGTGGTTTGTTTTTAATTGGACTGGATAATGTTTACCAGTAAATTGCGATATTGGATTACAATTGCTGTGTGTATAAATAGAGCTAACCTTGGATGATGATAATCGCTGAAAGGGTGAACCCTTGTTTTTTCAAATATTTGTGAACTGGATTTAGCAAAATAACGTGTGGAAAATCGATAATTGAAATTACCGGATTTTAAGCCTAAATGGAACTTCTGCACGCGCGTTCGTTCGAATTTTTTTCACGAAAAGTAGGCTTAAGTGTTTGGAACTATTTAATCTTGT
Organism: Proteroiulus fuscus; assembly: GCA_034700285.1. Taxonomy (NCBI): domain Eukaryota; kingdom Metazoa; phylum Arthropoda; class Diplopoda; order Julida; family Blaniulidae; genus Proteroiulus; species Proteroiulus fuscus. Next base: position 8,333 of record JAQIXP010002270.1, read on the forward strand.
TCAACGGTTGTTTTTAAATTATTTATTTATTTAATTTTTTCTTGTGAAAAAAGTAAATTGCTCGATGACAAGCCCACTTTTGATTGCGGTGTTGATGGAATTGGAGGGATGCTGCTATTTACTGGATTAAGATCATTGAGCTCGTCACGCTGTAATCTTCAAATAAAGTGCACGTTTCTGTCTGTTTCTCTCTCGAAGCATAGATGCTGTAGGCCTAAATAGTTTTATCGAAATTTCACCATCTGCTCCTCGTCTGCATTTATTTTTCTGTTTTTAGTTCATTGCAGGTTATGGCACAAATAACCGTCTTATCATCATCCGTGCTTAGTTGACTAAAAAAAGATAAACGTTTTCGATTTGCACAGTGAATTTGTGTGTGTGAATGTGCATGCAAGCTTCAGATATATTCAAGGATTACCATTAGTTTCCCAGACGTTAAGCCTACGCAAATAATCAGTCCTTGTCGTAGGCCGTTTTGCTTTTATAATGTTGTACTGGAATACTACTTTAGCCTGTTTGGAGGCAAATTAACAATTCACACCCTGGGAAACTATTTTTAGTTTTGGGAAATACGTGCCAAAGAAAAAGGAAAACTTTTAGAGAGATTATTTCCAATATGATCAGGTAAGCGTTATTTACTTCAGGGTTTTTACATTGTTGTAAGACTGCTTGCTATTTTGCATTAATGTATAATTTGTAATTGAGGCAAACGCAAGTTTAACCCTTGGGAATCGCATCTTGCTATGTTTGTATAGTGATACTGCATGGCATTGGAAAAAGGGTGGAGAAGTGAATTTACAGTGAATTTCGGTGCTTTAAGAGGGATATTTTTCGTATCAAAATAAGCTCTTCCTGGTTACCTCTTTCCCGTAATAGGTATATACCCATTCAAATAGGCTTGTCACATCAATTAATTCACTTTGATGGAATTTTAGGAAATGAGTTTGTTTACCATTCTGCACAATTTCATCCCATTTAAGTTGTTTGTGTATGTGCCTTTCCCATTAACCCAAATAACCAATGCTTGTAGCATTCATTAGGCAGATTATAAGTTGAGTTTTGCTATAGATAGAACCAACGTATAGCTGCTTGCTGAAACAGCTGGAAATGGCATTTGTATAATGTTTGAATCAAGATTAAGGCAGACAAAATCCGACTGAGGTAAATAAATGCATATAGTCGTAGAGAGTGATTCTTTTAAAACTAGCCCTGCGTATATCTCACTACATCGCTATCGGGCTAGTTTTAAATGAATTTCTGTTCTGTGGATGCTAGTCTAGTTCGTCTTTGGGTTAATGTTCATCTGATGTTGGGAAAACGTATAATTAAACTATAGGGCCTACCAGAAATGCTTTATATCATGTACTTACCATGCTTGGTCAACAATGAACCTTGACGCGTAGTATAGGTTAAAATGACATTAATTTGGGAGCGGTTAGCTCATTAGCATTATAAGGCCATCCTTGATCCTAATTATAATGATTAATGGTGATTGGTGAAAAACTATATAATGATGTCATGGTATCATTTGCTTATAGATATTCTGTTTAATCCATGTCATTTTGGAAGCCATTTTGTTTACTATTTGTGATTTAAAGCTTAAAGGGAAAATCCCACGTTGATAAAAGGTAGTTGTGGGAAGAAGAACATGACAAATTAGGAAAGGCATATGGAAATTGCAATTTGATTTTAAAAGCCCACCAATCAATAAATAAAATGTCCTGAATATGTATACATGGATTTGGTTGAAATAGAAAGCCAAAATATAGGCCTAGTTGCCATTTTATTGACAGTATGTAGTGTCCTCTACTGGATAAAAGGCATCAATTCTCATGAAACACGTACACATGCATGTCCTAGAGGGCGCCACCAACTTAAGTGTCTGCGGAAATTATGGAGAAATGGTACCTAACATGAATTTTTTCAAACGTACCGTATATAATTTATTTATATGGAAACTCTGCTGCATGCAATTATTATTGCCATAGGGCAAATGTTATTTGTACTGTTATCCAATGCTTTTTTATCAAGTTTACTTATAAAGTCTTTACAAGATTTATCTTCAAACCATATTGTGTCATTAATTGATACTCTAAAAGTTAAAGAAATGCATGCATGCAGCTATATATTTTAGTATATAATTTCTAATTTCTAAATCTGCTTGCAAAATTAATGACCCCAAACAATTTCCAGTTGTATTTTTTTTAATAATTTGGTGGTGTGCCATAGTAAACGGATTATAATAATGCTTAAATAATAAATGACTATAGTCGTACAGCAAGAGATTAAAAATGTGTCTTCAATGGTGTGCCATAAACAGATTTTTAACTGGGTGCATGCATGATAAATGACTTTATTGGGTGTTTTGGACCTGTATTGCTCGAACCATTAAAATGATATAAATTACATAATCCAAATTTTAATGCATTTTAATACCATCGTGCATGGGGTGATGCACTTATCGTATACATGCCTACACAAATGAAAGTAATGTTTAGATATTTTGCAATCTATATCAAAATGTTTTTTTTAATAAGATTACATATATAATCTTAATCCTGCATGCATGGACTTTGTTACTATGTACAGCAGAAAACATGCATCAAGTGATATGAGGTTTTTTTCTACCGGAAGCCTAAATATAATTTGTCAAATGCAGGGCACACCTTAAGGCACAGGTGTGTCCAATGCAGCTTTTTTTTTATCAGATCCCTTTTGAGTGTGTCGGAATATATAATAGGCCTATGTGTATACTAGCAATTACATACATTGTAAAACCAATAGCAGGTACGTTATATGGATTTGCGTAGGTTATTCCAACCTCGCCCAATTATAGTTTGTAATACCAGTTGATATTACATTTTTAATGTATATAAATACATTGATGGCTGTAATATATATAGCATGCATTTCATTTCATTTCATTTAAATTTCGGCTATTCAGTTATTGCCTACTTTTTTTAATTGAATTATTCATTAGTATTCGGCCTTCATCAAAACCACTTTTGAAGTTAACAAAAATTTCTAATTTGGTATTCCTCGCATGAATACGAGAAAAGTTGTATTTCTTATATAGTATTATTTATATATATATATATATATAATATACATATAGCGCTGTACGTCGGTTGCACAGCTGCTCATTAGCTGCTGTGTGTTAAATGGCATTTTGTGTTTGTTTGTTTTTTCATGACTAAGATTTTTTATAACCATATATATCTTAAACTAAAAGTATGTCATATCTATAGGAGGGGTGCTTTTAGTGGCCATTTCATATTATTTAAGGATATTATAATAACTTTTTGTGTGTGAAAAACGTCTTATTTTGTTTATAATATGCGCGCTTATTAATCTGGATTATTACATATTTGGATATACATTTTAATATCTTTGTGTGTGTGTGTGCACCGCCAGGATCATAATCATGGAGCAAATTAAAAAGATTGCTCGATCAGCTTCCTTTCAAATGAAGAAAAGGTATTTTGAAAAAAGCAAAAGTTTTCAATTTAGGTTGCATGTGGATTTTTTCTGTTTTCAATTTTAACAATTGGGTTGGACTTGAAAATGCATGGTTTTTGCCTTGATTTGGGATTTTTGTATAATTATACTGATTGGATATTAATGGGTCAATGTGCATTATGCCAGTATATTAATTCTTTCATTTTAAAGTAATTTTAAATGGGATGTTTTGAATTACATTTTACGAGTGAGAAACTACTCAGAAATGTTTTTAGGTGTTATGGTTTTAAACTTTTGTTATGCCCTGTATGGGCGGCTACAGGATTCAAATATAAGTGCTATATGTAAAATCCAGTGCAATGTGTGTGCAAGCAGGGATGGGGATTAATTATTTATTAACATTATTTTGTGGAAAATCTGACGGCGCCCATTAGCTTACTCCAACCCACCCATACCTCTGAACTCTCATATATATACCACCTGGATTGTAGCACCTCATTCACCCCCCCTCCCTTGAATTTGTTGCTTTAATTGACTGACTATATATGCATCAACTATATGCAGGAATTTGTAATTTACAGGATGAACAATTGAATTATGCCCCATTTAGTGAATATGGTGTAGCAATGCTAAATTTGCTCCATGCAGAAATGTCTGGTTGTGCCTGTAATATTTAAATATATAGTTTAGTCTTAATAATATTCGCTGTTTGTTACTCTTTATCTGGAGATAGATTTACTTATGGCGAATGACAACATTTAAAATTAAGAGTAAATAGGCCTATAATATATTCTTCACCAATTGGTTGTTTTTATTTATGTTTGTGAAATGCGTAACTCTTTTTGCAGTTGCAGGAAATTCGCTGTTTATAAATAGATTTGAGAAATAAGCTGGCATGCATGTGTCCTATATATATTTTGATTTTCTTCCCCCCTCCCTCCCTCATCCTCCGTTAAGGAATTGTGTCTAGGGAATTAATAGATTCAATTGTTTGATTAATAATTGCTTAGTTACATTTATTATACTTGTTCTGCAGTGTTTCTAATTAAATTTATATCTAAGAATATAATGTATCAAATTGCCTTTCCCCAATTTAGTCTTTTGATCTTTCTTGTTGCATGGTTCGCTCCTTGCAGAAGCAAATAATATTATAATGGAACTGTAGACGAAAACCTGCATGCATGGAAAGTAGGCCCCTATAACTGAGAAAGCATTATTTAAAATATAAACAAGTCAATTTTTAAATAAATTCCATTAATTGCAACTGATATGATGCTGCTATGACGTGGCTATAAGCCACATGAATTGATTGTGAAAGTTCAATATGTGGTGTGTGTGCATGCGTATAGAATGAAAACGGGCCATGTGAAAAACTGGTTACTTGTAAAATCAATAAATCAATTTTTCACATGGCCCATTTTGTCGGTATAGACCTGTGAATCGTCGATATGCATGTGATGTATATATATATGTAAAGTATACTTTGATTTCAATCATTTGTTTTAAATTTATTGATTGCATACAAAAAACATGTATAAAACTTTAAAGTCAGTTTATATAGCTTTCCTTGGCGTGACCAGATTTGCCACCAAAGTAAATGGAAAAAAAAATTATATTATGTTTTCAATGAAATGTGATACATTAAGTGACATAATTTTGAAAATGTTCTGAGGGAGAAGGGGAGGGGGTGGGGGGGGAGAAGCAGATTGAACCCAAATCGTATACAATGTTCAAACTTTTTCCTAGGGTGATAATCTTCCCCTTTAAGTGAATGCATTTAATTCATTAATGATCAGCCGATTGAAATTCTAATTGAACCATTTAATATTGGCGAAAACTTGCTTGGACATTCCATTCAGGTAACCGGAATCACGGACTTATTTTATTAGTCTTTTAGCAATCGATAATAATAGCAGGACTTGATTTTGTATGCTGTACTTGTAGCTCCTTGATCAATTTCGATTTCCCCCAAACTTAATCCATTTAACACATTCAACCAAGCTGAAAAGGTAGCATGGAAGAAAAGCTCACACAAAAAACCAAATAAGACTCAGTCAGTCAGGATATATATATAGAAAAAGATAAAGATATAGAGATAAAAAATTCCACTGGAAATGGCCATTTCGAACAAGCGCCCCTTAACAAGCAATCAAGTAAAACCTTTATAAGGAACAAACAATGTGCAATTGCCCAAAATGCTTTCACCTGAATTCAAACGGACTAGGAACAATTACTTGATTGATAAAATACATCATTTGACGGAAAAGCTATAGGGACCATCCACCTACTATGTAACGCAATTTTTAAAATGTTTGATCCTTTCTTCCCCCCCCAACCATTATGACTCTTTGTAGTAAATTTGCTGATCCTCCCTAACATATTATAAAACCTGCACTTATCCCCCACGCCCCCTCAAAACAATCATAACAAATAATGTTACAGCTTATCCCTTTTGGCCATCTATTTACCTAATGGTCTGCCAGAATCCACAAGGATTGCACAAATATTAAAGGGACAGTCCCAATTTGAAACAAGTTGATTTTAGGAAAAACAACATGAAACATTATGGACAGACATGGAAATCGCAATTGGATTTGTTAAATAAAATGCCCTGAATACGTCCATTTGGATGAAAATAGAAAGCCCAAATTGGCGCCATTTCACTGACACTGTGTAGCTACCTCTAATGGATATAAGGCATCAGCTCCATAGACATATATGTTCTAGAGGGCGCCACCAAATGGCACTGCTTGCTGAAAACTTTGGAAAAATGGCGCCTAATATGTATTTTGCAAACGTCGTAATTTCTTTAATATGGAAGCATTGCTGTAATTATTATTGCCACAGCCATTCATATCCAGTGAGTGTGTACCATTTAGAAATTACTTGTTACAAAGTGGGACTTTCCCTTTAAAAATCTCTGCTGGTACTTTATGGAGTAAGTGAAAAATTAAAATCATTACAATAACATTAAAGTATTTAAAGGGAAAGTCCAGTGTAAAATGAAAAAAAAAATATATGCTATAGTTTAGTTGTTGAAAGGAAAGAAATTAAAATTAATTTTTGAAAATTATTGCAAATAAACAAATAAAAAATGAATAAAGTTGAAAAAAATCCAGGGCGTGACGTTGCATGACGTCAATTTGACGTAAGCGTGGAAATAATCCTCTTTCATGCTTACGTCAGAGTGATGTAATGCAATGTTACGCCTGAATTTTTTGGCCCTATATTTGCACTAATTCAGCAATAATATTGGTATTTGGGTCATTCCACGTAAAATCACCCAATTTTTTCAAAAAGTTCACCACACCATCACAGATTCCTACAATTTTTTTTACTGAAAGAAAGGCTTAAAAAAGTATCTCCTGAAAAAATTTCGCTGGTATTTTTCGATTCCAGTGGCGGATCCAAGGGGGGGGCCAGGGGGGCCATGCCTTACCCCCCCCAAAGGGACAAAATTGGCGCCCATCACCCGACCATTGCGCCCCTCTATCCGAAACTATTTTAAAATTGTTAAATTAACTTTATCTATGCTTCAACAGAGTGTTAAGTCGAAATTATGATGATTTTTCAGTGAAATTTTGAGTATTTTTGAGAAAAAAAATCGCCTGCGGCGCCATTTTTTGTCAATTCTTCACCAAAAAGTTCACATTTTGGCCTGTCACCGTAAGTTTGGAACAATTTTTGGTTAGGATTCCACCCCCCTCCCCCCCCCCAGGGAATTTCTTCATGCGGCCCTGCAGGGTGCATTAGGGATTGGCGCCCACCCTTAATA
>JAQIXP010002271.1:0-15562 GCA_034700285.1 Proteroiulus fuscus
CCTCCCCCCCCCCCCCCCCCAACAAAAAATGGATTTCTGGGTGCGGCACTGCCTGCAATGTCCAACCCCCCCTTGTTCAAATTGCCAAAATCGAACCCTGGGGGTCGTTCATAAATTAAGCTTGCAATTTCGGTTGATGGGATTGGGAGAGCAGTGTGACTGTGTCTATCTGCCAACTTTTATGACATTGAGGAAGAGGGGGGAGGCAGCGGGGGAAATAGGGGGTACATAGGCCTACTCATATAAGCGTTTTCAGCAATACCGGTACTAAAATAATGAAAATACAATTCCATCAACATTATGAAAACTGGCAAGTCCCAATCAATATTATCTAATATAATTTTATATCAGTGGTATAATATTCCTTTAGATGATTTACATAGATTCGAGCATATATTATACTATAATGAAGAATTTACTATACATTTATAATTCCCAACCATAACACGATGGAGATCAAATTGAGTTGTATACGTGGCATTTGTCAATATTTTAACTACAAACTTAATTCATGGCAAATTCTAACTATATATCATATAGGAAATCTTAGAAATATTCCTTGGATTGGATAACACTATACATATGAGGATAATATCCTAGCTCTTTACAATGGCATAGAACTTTTTCACGTTTTGTTAATTGCTATTAATTTTTTTTAAGGAAAAAGGCTTCATGAAAAATTGTGAGTCCAAATCATGAACTATACATAATCTTGCATCTCAACAAATGCAAATAAGTAGCCTATAGGGCGATTTAAAATGGGTCAAAATGACATGGGATGGAGGCACTATAAGATGAAGATATATATATACTATATATATTCATAAAATTATCCATGCAGAAATCCATAAATGCATAATATAATTAAATTTGTCAAGTCGATGCATACAGTCGTATATATATATGTATACAGATCGACTGGTATATACATTATAGGTCGTCCATATACTATTGATTGAAGGGATGAGGGGTTTTCAAAATAGTTGTACAGTGCATGTACCTATTATAGTTTCTGAGATGCAAGAATAGAGGGAAATATTTAAATTGTAATTTAATAATTTCAATTTATCACTAACTAATCTAGATTCACAACATAAATTATGATGCGTTTCGGTTATATGCATGCAATAATGCAACTTTTACACATTTCTGAAAGTCAGTAAAACCATAATATTCCCTCCTAAAAATTACTAAATTTGCCAAAATGAATTGAAATTTCACAAATAAGCTATAGGGTTATGTTTCAATTTGGCTGAAATAATCTCAGAGGACATGCATATTGCAACTAAAATCATAAGTCAAAGGGATGCAAAATATATATAAAATTAGGGTGCATCTGTCATATGTATTCAATTGAAATGAAAATTTGGCATTTCATTTTCAATCCGAATGCAATAAATGCCATCTATATATAGATTGTGCTTTAGGGATGACATCCTCATGCATACACAACTATATTACAATGTGCATGCATGTTCATATATGCAAATGTTGACAAAATAATTATATTATTTTGGATTGCAGCTATACAAATATGTATTGCAGCGAATTGCAAATATATATTCCAAATAAATGATATTTATGTATACCTGTACGTTCTTTATTTAAAAATGCTGTCACTTTGAAACAAATTGGCATCACACTATATGAGTTTATTCCTAACAGGTGCTGAAGTGTGAAATAAAAGTTTTGAAAATGATGACATCGCTTCAAGGCAGCCCCAAGAGTCATTCTGGCAGAAAATATAAAACAATTTTTCACTTATCTCGCAACATATGCAAGCACCACCATGCATAAGCCACTTAGGGCGAAATTACTCAACGGTAAAAATCCTTCAAATTCAATCAAGTATTCCTGTTCTTCGTCCTCCAAGGGAGTTTACTTGTTCATCCATTTACATTGGATGTATACTCAGCTCAAGGATGGAAGATATGCATATTATTGCTAAAATGACACTAGTAAATTGCATTTTTTTTTCAATTTATAGTTTAATGCAGTCTATATACGTTGTGCACACACATATATAGAATCAAGCAAGCAAGCATCACAACTAAGCGTAAGAGCAAATTTGGAAAGCTAAAGTTTGATGGGCAATCGTGAATTGTCAATAAGCAATAAGCACTTTGGGGAACTGTAAATTCTGTTTAAAATTTCCAAGTGTTGCTTGTAAAATGAATAACGTATAATAAACTTCAAGACAGAGTAACCACACAGGTATAGGTAACCGGTTCTCGCAAATCGCTCCCCCTCTCTCCTGCGTGGGGAAGCGCTTTGCGAGTACCGGTATATGCCTGTGAGGTTAAGCTGTCGGGAAGTACAGCATTTATCTATATATAGAGCAACACTATAGATAATTTCAGTCACTGACTGCACTGTTTGCAGGCCACACTGTGCTAATTAATTAAGTCAAGTGCACTATTAATAAAATGCATTGAATATATAGTTTCTTATAGTCTTTCAACAACATGCACTGACACAAATTGATAAGATTTATTTACTGATTTTATCTTATATATACCTCTATAAAGATCTGTTTGATGAATCTGTATCTAAAATTTTCTTAAGTATTTTAATGTTTCCAAAAATTACTTAAGAACTGCAGGTTAACACGTTAATAAAGAGAGTCTATTAGGCCCCTATACTCTATATTATACCTTACACTCTTGCAAAACAATGCATGTTTGCCACTTTTAATATCTGCTATATATACTTGAATTCAAGGAAAACGGCTATAGGTTGTTCTGAAATTTTCATGTGGTTAAATGCCATGGGATGCCCGACTGATTAATTTACTTCCAAAAACCTGCATGCAGTTTATCTATATATAACCAGTATATAATAATCTGACTTTAAGCCTTATAAACATTAAACTTTTATTATCGTGATGTATAGACAACTTTGACTTTTTGTTTTATGCTGATTTTACACATTTGTAATAAAATCATAGGCCTACTCTAAATTTGAAAAAAAGGATATTGGTTGATGCATGCATTATTTGTTATGACAAACTTTATGTATGAGCTACAGATTACATTGTACAGGGTGTGCATAAAATTCTCATTACAAGAATTTTAATCAACTTAAAAATTCTAAATGCAGGACGTTAGTTCAACAGAACTCATTTTTAATCTGTAGGCCTATAATATTTATAAGTTAAATATATACATATATAAGGCCAGAAACTGTCTGTTTAACTATATTCATTCAAAATTTCATTTGTTAATGCTGTACCATATATGTTATTCTCCATTCTGCAGCCATGCATAAACATCTTTTCGCTTACATATCAGTTTATGATATGGTCAGAACTTTATGTGCATCCTGTACTTTTGACGTGAAGCTGCAAAGAGAATTTTTTAAACACCAAAGAGCACATAGACACGTGTTTAGAATCGCCTATGAACACAAGAGAACTGTATATATACATCAAGTATATAAACTGACAAACTCGTGCCATATATCAACTTCAACAATCAATGTTGACACGGGATCGAAAAAGGTCGCCACATATCACAGTATATAGACAGTTGCCTCGTGTCTCAAATTTATGTTCAAACTTGAACACATTTCTATGTATAATATATATACTGGTCTATAAAAGTCAAGATTCTTTTTTTCTGCTATACTATCATATAGCTAGAAGCGCAGTCCTTCCTGATGCAATATACACGTAGTATATACTGTCTATATTCTTTTGCATAAGTCTGCATGCATGAAGAAGTCAAACAAGAATTGCGTCTTCCTAATTTCCAATACTGGGTGAAGAAAGTCATCTTTATAGGAGTACCATGGTTTGTAGCAGACATATATATACATAAGGTGTCAACAAATGGGTATTTTATTGATCCGTGAATATGTTATAATGCAAATATTTTAAACCTCAAGCAGCCAAAAATTTAAGATGAACATATTAAACTTTACTCCATTCAGAAAGTTTCAAAATGTGACAAGAAACCATTATATGACTATGACTGCATGCTTCTAAATTTAGTTCAGTGCACATGCATTGATGAAAGTCATGATGAAAGTATTTATAGGGACAGCTTCATTTTAAATGGCTAATTGCAGGGTTCTCTGCAATAACAAGGTATGTCTACTTACCTTAACTAGTGCAATTTTTCTTTAAACAAGGGTAAATACATTTATCTTGTTATTGCAGCTCTAAAATGTAAGATTTTGCTTCCTAATATGTATATATGTATGTCACAGATTAAATTTTGTCATGGTTGGTGACACTACTTGCAATGGTGCTTTAAAGCTGGCTAACCCATAATAGTATGCAGTCAAAAAATTTTCTAGGATTGACTGATACAGTATATAGGAACTGTGCTATTTATGCAATAACAAGGTAACTGTACCATTAATATTTATTTAATTCAAAAACATTGGACTTCATATAGGTTTTGACATCAACAAATAATTAAAATTAATTAGCTAAACAACAAACATATATGCTTTTAAAGCATTAATATTTATCCAGTTATTATTCAAATACTAAACATGAATCTTTAAAGTTGAATACCACAGAACTCGATCCTTTTTATCACATACCTTGTTATTGCAGAGAACGTACCCCTCAATTGTACATGCATTTTATTTTTCTTTGCATCTAAATGTCATGGTCTGCTCAACTTTTCCAAAAATACTGGTTCCACCATCCATATATGCTGTACCATTTGTTGATCCCATGCATGTGTTACACTTTAATAAAATCTTTTACGACCCCTGTATGTATACACTCAATTATTTCACCCTGTAAAAGTCCAAATTTGGGACACTATCCTTTTTTTTTCAAAATTACATAATAATTAATTGCAAAATAGTTTACAAAGAGTATTTTAAATTAATAAAAATTATTACAAGAAGAATTTCCTAAGAAATTTGCAAGAAAACAATATGATTTATATTTTGTGAAGAAATATCTGCGCAGAGAAATAAATACATAGCAATGTGCATAAAATTTGAGGAAGACTTTTCAAGACTTGATTACATATATTGATTACTATTTGTAATTATGGTATTTAAAACATTTTCTATTTATACTAATCGAGGTTTTATAAGGCTTGTACTGACATCATCAGTTCCAGTTACAATAATCCTAAACAGAGCGTATACATACTTTTTACATGCTTTTTCAAGCTTTAGGTAAAATGAGGGCTATGGCATTCCAACTAATGCAATTGGTCGTCCTTGTCAGACTGTGTTAAAGCAAACAAGCTTACACCAGAAGCTCTGTTTTTGGATTTATCCAAACCCGCTTAGTTACCATGGCTGGGTTTCCAAAAATGTCATTTTCTAAACGATTGTTGACACATGTTTCAACTTGGAACAGAAAACACTAACAGTTTTACCATGGACAAAAAAACCCTATAATCTTTTGTTCACACATTTCATCTTGAGTATATACTCAAACTCATAGCTATAAGCTTTCTCTATTTTCCCAATTTTTTTTTTCTTGAAAAGCCCCTGCTGGACGTTGGAAAAAGACTGCTGCATGTGCAAAAAAGCTAAAAACACCTTAAGAAACCGACAAAAATTTTACATGCTTTGATGTTTAACCCTTATTTTCATCTAAATTCTGTATTTTATGAGCGAAATTTCTGGGATACTTGGTTTTGATGCCATTTCTAATATTCATGAATTGAAAAGAAATGCATTGGTTAACAAAAGGTGGAATACAATTTCTCATTTACATGTTAACCAATTTATCAAGTGGAATTATTACATAATACTACAGAGGAGGGGTTTGATATAGTACATAATGTAGCTGACAACAGGGAGGGACCCAGGGAATCGAGAGTTAATTAATGTCATATATATGACATCACACTTTCTTTTACAATTTACAGTACGATCTACTCATTAATATATAATAATAATAAACTTCAAAATCGTTATGCCAATAATTACAATTACTTTGAAAATCTTAGTCAGAGATAATGAAAGGCCAAACATGTATGTGATGGGATTATTGAATTTTCAACAATAAAATGCCTTTAAAATATATACTCCATTACAAAATTTACCCAAATCATGCATGCAGGGAAGAAAACTATTATGAAGGACTCAAATAACTAACGGTATAATTTAGGCTTTTAATATGTCCCTAAAGTCCTTACATTTCATAAATCACTACAATAAACCACAAGTGATTGTCTGATACTTTGTATTCCATTAATGCTATGAATATTTACAAAATAACATTTCTGACTTTATTAACTCTGCTTTTATGCATACATCAAGCGTTATTTTTTAACTTTTATTTATAAAAGTCAAAAATTAATGCACACTTAATTGCTATAGCTTTGTGTGTGTACATTAAATCACACGCAGCAAAAGTTCAATTGACTTAATTATAAGCACTTCATGAAAGCATGCTTGTATGTTATTGTGTGTGTAATTCCCTATTATGAAAAAGGAAAATTGTGCAAAATATTTAAATGCTGTTTACGCTGGTGTGTACAATGCATAGAATGCATTAGAACTCAAAAAAATTCAGGAAAAAAATGCTAAGTATACTAAGCTATTGACTGTTGTTGATAACTCGGATAAAAACGTCAGAAAAGCATGTTTTCTAGGGAAAAAAAAATTCCCTCAAGATGAAAACCAATTGCAGAGTTGGTAAATACAATAGAAATAGAAATGTGACAGGAGGAGAAGATTTTATAGTATTAGGAACATAAGGAGTTCATTGTTGAAGTTGTCACTGGATGCAGCTTAATGTACATCAGTCGAAAAGCCGTTTACAGAAATGTTGCAAAGGTCTGTTGTTCAGACACACATTTTGGCAACATTGTGTGTGCACCTCATTTATGCCAAAAAGTGGATATGTGCATGAATGTAAACTCCATCAAGCAGTAAATCGCCAATCATTTAACCATTAGAAAGGATACAAAACTGATGTAGTGGTGATTGACTTTGCTGAAACCCTCTTGTTAGGGGAATCCAGGGGGCAAATAGGAGCTTGGGGAAAAGCTTAAAAGGGGAATAAAGATTGGAAAGGGCATATTTCATGCAGAGAGGAAATATTAAGGGGACATCTAAAAGTAGTTTCAACACAAATATTTTATGTATTTCAAACTGGCCTTTTTTGTGCAAAGAAAGCGTTTACTGTCGATTTTCAAAATATGAAGCAATATTTTTACAGAGTATTCTGAATATCAAATAAAAAAGTGACTAAATGTTTGACAATGTTAAAGAAATATTCATGCAGGGAGTCGTTTGTGGTTTCCTTTTGTAATAGTAAACCAATTTCAAAAACCACAATTTTTTAGATAAGCATTTCGAAAGATTTTGTTGAGATGAACTGAAAGAATCAATTCATATTTGAAATTATCTATAAACGAAACTATACTTTCTCTAAATTCACATTTCTGATTAGTGAACTAAACAAAAGTCCATACATGCAGTGAACAAATATCACAACTCAAAATTTCAAGTATTGGGGAAAAACTATACGGGCAGTGAAAGAGGACTCCTATAGTGCTATACAGCAGCTTAGCACTTTCAATAATACTCGTAATAATATTCTTTGGATTGTAAATTGCATTTAGTGCTTTGGTGCCATTAATTTCTACTATTGAGTTTTCGCAAACGTTTGTTGTTAGTCTATAAAGCAGTTTTCTGTGTACTGGACAAGAAGATGTGATTGGATGGCTTCTGTTGCTACCATGGCAATGAGAGAGATTGGGCCAGATGCTGCCCTCATAAATACTAGATCCGGTATCCCATTGTTCACACATGCGCACTTAATACGACCTCTGCTGGTTGTTATAGACGTAAATGATTAAGGTTAAATTAAAGTAAAAGGGAAAAGTGACTGACTACAACAACATGTATGAATGCAGTGAAAAATAATAATGGGATAACTCTTTGCATTCACTGCAATTTTCATGCTATTATGATTCCATTGTTCAAGAGTTCAAATGGGGATAATGTATATCTATATATCCATACAGACTTATGCTGATTATACATTGGGAGTTTAGAGCTGCAATTCAATAGTTGGTAAAAGGTATTGATGCAATTCCTGACAATTTACACAGTGATTAAGTCTACACAAATAGAAGGCACCATGCCTCTCTCTATATATGTGTGTAATGCCTTCAATAATATTTTCTCCTGATCTATTATTTGGCTGCTGTAACGACTTTTGGCATTAAATTGCATCCGAACGTCATTTTCCATTGAATTGCTGATGATAATGAGAAGTTGGATGAAATTTCATCGGTTTTATATATATGTGAATGCGCACATTAAGCAAATATATGCATTTAAGAATTAGATTTCTGAATGCAAAATTTATTCATATGAAAAGGTTAAGTTTCTTATATAACTTGCTTACATTTTAGTTCGTTATAGGCATGTATTAATGATATAGACCTTTTCGGAAAAGATATCAAGTGCATGCTGCATCATTTTTTTTTAAATATCTACAATTCATTATTTTTTAAGTAAACATAGCTCTCACTGACAATATAAGTAAACTAATAGACAATAGGCAAATTTGCCAACGGGTCACTGATGTCCAAAACTCCTATATATCAATCGGCAAATTTTGTTAAATGCCACAACGCGAGATTAAAATTATGGCTATATATATGAAACAAGATTGGTGCAGATGTCCCCTTTCGAAATGTATAAACAAACGCATATGCACAAACATATATATTGTCACAGAAGTCTTATATTTATATTTACATTTTTCCAGATTTCAATAAGCCTACCATAATTTTGCAACTTTATAAATATCGAATATTTTGTAAAAATTTTAAACATTTTAAAGTTACTGGGTTTACCTTTATACTATATAACTTAACTAAGCTATACTTAATTTCTTACATTTCTTGATTTTCTTCAGAAAATGCTATAAATTTCTTGTATTCAGTAAAAAAAATTGCATAGGCTATTATAAGTTTTAACATTTTGGTAAAGCAAATTAGTTATTATATTTTAGAAAATTAGCTATTATATTTTTGCAAGTTAGTGATTATATTTTAGCAAATTAGTGATTATATTTTAGCAAATTAGTTATTATATTTTAGCAAGTTATAGTTATTATATTTTGCTAAAAAAAAAAAAAAGAAAGCAATGAGAGTAGGCTATTTATAAAAAAAAAAAACTATAGCACCTTATATTTTTGGCCTTGTCACGTTATTTATAGAAAATATATCTAATGTTTTCTTTAATGACACTCAGCACTGCATTAATTAAAATATTTCACATCCTTTACATTGACATGTGTTTGATGTTAATTAAATAATACATCAGTAAGCCAACAACAACAACAACTCATCATTTAAAACAATCCATGACCGTGCACACAAAGAATCGCTCTGTCATTCAGTATATTTAGAAATATAAACGATTATGATTTTTTTTCCAAACTAAATTGGTTTGCAAAAGTATAAAATGTGCAAGTTCAAAAGAATCAATATGTTAAATAAAGACAAGAAAGTATTCGAGAAAAAAGTCCCAAGAAGAATGGGCGTTTAACTTTTGTTTGAGTAATATTTTTTCTTAAACTCGAAATGGTCCAAAGTGTAGAAGCAATTATGGAAGCAACATTACCTGAGCAAAGCCATTAGAAAGGTTTTCAAACAAAAATACGAAACCAGATCTTGACGAAGTGCAAACGTTTTAAAGAGGCTATAGGAAGCATAAAAGGAAATAATATAATGTCAATATACAGAATGGAGGTGCGTTAGGGCCATTTCAGGCTGTATATTTAGCAGACGTGTCAAAATTCTTTGTGTGATGCCATGCAAAGTAAACTTTTCCTTATGGGCTTCATGTAACTTCCAAAGTATACACTTCATGGGCTTAGGAAAACTGCAACTTAAGGCCCATCGGAAAATTATTTGAATTGATATGCAAAAGCTAACAAACATCAATTGCAAAAGTAAATAAACTTTTAAGTGAGGGAGAACACGTGTGTGTGTACACGTGTGTGCATTCCTGCAATGGGCACTTTGTGGTGAAAAACTCTTCAGGTGCCCATTGCTATATTATGGATCGTGGGAACACTTATAGTAGGCCTAACCCAAAAAAAATGTTAAGAAGAAGAAGATGGATGTCTTTGTCAAAAGAAACTAAACCAAAGTTTGATGAAATTGAAGAAAAACATGATAGAAATGATAAGTGCCTCCTTTTGTGAACTTGGACGGTGTCCCACAATTGAGGTGGATGAGGTCATAGACATGTAAATTCGTGAAAAAAAAATAATCTCTGATAATTTTCCTATGGCTTATACACTCATATACATAAATATGCATGCATGGACTCGTGTTCTTACACAACCTGGAAAACCTAGAAATTCAGGAAAATGAAAAATAGACCCTCTCAGTGAAACTCAGGGAACATTTCTTCTGTGACTATAATTCAGATGCAGCAGAAATTACACAGAAAATTAATAAATTAAGCTTATTTCATTAAGATATTAACATATGCATTGAAATTGTGAGTCATTGTTTGACTTCTAGATAATTACTATACTATCAATTCAATTCAGTTAATGAAATTTTTTTAAAAAAATTCACAAAAATCCTGGAAACATATTATAGAATAAATCTTTAAAACCTGGAAAAATTCAGAGAATACAATTTTAAAAATAGTGTATAACAAACCCTGAGGGTTTTTCTTGAAATTCGCATGGTTAAACAAATGCAAATAATGAACATAAAGTTTTGCTTAATAATCAGCAAAATAAAAATGCTTTGTATTTAATATTATAAGGGCTTTAATTATCTGTGAAATTGGGCTAGTATATGCACTGCAGATTACAAAGAAATTTAGCCACTTGGAATTTTATTGGGAAGTAGTGGGTGGATGCAAATAACCCAACTAAGTAAACAAAATCTAATTTGGTTTATGACTTATATATTTATTTTATTGCATTCTGGAAATGGTGCTTATTTACCTGCAGTTGCACAGCATCCCTGCAAGACACCTATGCTTGAATAGACATGTGTGCTATAAGGGATTCATTGTTTTACATAAAATACTTCAATCTGTGGTAAAAGTATACGGCTATTCGCAGAATATCTAGTATATTTTGATTGTATTTGAGAATATAAAAACGAATAATGATTTTATCTGACGTACCATAGCCATGCAGCATGTCTTAAGCAGAGCTTCCATGATCACTA
Organism: Proteroiulus fuscus; assembly: GCA_034700285.1. Taxonomy (NCBI): domain Eukaryota; kingdom Metazoa; phylum Arthropoda; class Diplopoda; order Julida; family Blaniulidae; genus Proteroiulus; species Proteroiulus fuscus. Next base: position 11,148 of record JAQIXP010002271.1, read on the forward strand.
ATACTATTTTCGAGGTGCACTGATATATTGAAATCATGAACTGCATGTGGTTCCCAATTGGGAAGTTATGGGGTGAGAATAAATAAGATAAGCTATATTACCGGTAATATGGTAACAATTACATTAAAGAATATCTATCATTTGATTGTATTTTATACGTATTCCTCACGTGTAAGAAAATTGGGCAATCCTATAGATATCGCACATCAATGAGTATCATGTTTTGGCTCCTCCACCATGCACAAGGATGGGAGAGGGGGCATATTTCACCAACTTTGCTCAGAAGTAGAAAGGGCTCTCCCCCTATATTTTGTCTAAATTTAATACAAATTCGTACATATATATATATACAAGCGTATACTGACTGCGTGGTCTCTGCATGTCTCCTCCAACTAAATTCTCAAGGCGAAATTAACGAGGTATCAACAGGAGCAACTCGTGCATTGCAGAATACTAAAAATAAAAAAAGTTATTCATGCAGGTCCATGAAATTGAATTCGTGATAATGTTCCAACAATTGAAATTCTAAAATTTATAAGTCAAACTAGTTGATGATATCATTTTTAAGATTACCCTATACCCATGGCATCACAGGCGTGTGCAGGGTGCATGTACCCAGACAGCTGAGACAGGCGGGGTGTCTGGTTTGTGAGTACTTTTAGCCCTTGGGGGAGGGGGGGGGGTCAGGTAGTTGGTCACATGTGAAGATATATGACAAAGCATGCATGGGGAAATGGGTTTGAGAAAACTTGACGTCATAAAACAACAGTCAAAATTAGGCCCAATTCCCATGCTTCTCAACCTTATATATAACTTATTCTATAGGGGGCTTAATTTAAACTTGATATGGGTTCGGCTTTCAGTTTTTCTATATTACGCCATAGATGTGCGTGCTCATCTTATCGACAGATCCAGATTTCTGAACAGAAAGCGCAAATAATTATTTTTGAATTGATCCACAGTGACTCTCCAAGAGAAGCAAAAATGGAGATCCAGGTGCATAAGAGACTTAGGATTGAAAGTCGAGACTGGAGTCACTGGACAGCTAAAGGACCTATACTGACTTCATTGCCAGAAACCAGCAACAGCTATATATATAGTGTGGGCCAATGGCGATGTTCTTCATCGTCATCGAGGACAGTATACGTACCTGCGCAGCATCGCAGCCATGCAGCCATACAATAGCCCGAGAAGACGGTGAAGTTTCAGTGACTTCTCATAGATGACCAACACGCCATTGCATATATAAGTGAAAGGTTAAACCATGACAAAAGTACAGACTATACTTGAAGTCAACATACATCCCTCTATCTTTATTTACCTTCAAAACAGTAGGAGGATTGCTCATGCAAATTGAATTAACGACTTCTCGCTATGTATACAATCGAAACAAACCTTCAGAACTATTCTGAACGTCTACTAATGGTGATTTGGAAAGGAGAATAGAGGGATTGGGTATATAGAGGGGGGGCCGGGGTCAGAGTGAGTCAGTCGGCATATTAAATACTCACTCCCAATGCATCAGTTTAAAATAAAGGTGCGGCAGAAGGTGATTTTGGGGTTACTGAGGTAACATATTCTCAACTTGTATTATTGTTTGGTCATTTCTGACAATCACGAATTTACCTATTCGTTTATAACCACTTTTATGACAAGTTTCCCATTGAGAATCCATGAGAGATGCCACTTGCAATCCACGTGCAAAGGGGAAACACCTGCACTATACACTAGATAAATAATACAAGTATTTATGAATTATAATACACGTGAATAACACGCCACAAAAGCCACATTAAAATCCTTTATACGTATAAGTATCTCCTCCTCCTCCTTTTCTCCCAATGACAGACCCAACCTTAACAACAACCCACCTAAAACAATAATGTACATGCCTATTGATGTATACATTGACCACCCATGTCGCCTTCAACCATTAATGTACACGATATTAGTAAATTCAATACAATCTATGTGGATAAATTAGAAGCAAATGTAAGAGCTTACTTAAATAAGCAAAAACAATCGATTACATTTTGTGTAGGGATTGTCCGCATATTACAAAACACCAAAGGGGAAGGTGCACGGGGTGCATAATTTTATTACAAATTAATTACTTAGGGCCAATTGTACCAACCACAGTTAAGTCTTAACCCTGGGTTATTTTGATCATGTGACCGATTTGGGCCAATGAAAATTCAGGAAAGTAGATAAAACCTAAGCTTAACAGTGGGTTAAAGAGATATAATTGATATAATTGAGATCCATCTTATAACAAAGAGAGATGGTGTTTTTCAAAGAGCATAAAACTCATTGCTGTATCAATATTAGGAATTCATAAATAAAGCAGGAAAATGTTACTTTAATAAACTGAATTTTTCACAAATTACTCTGCATGTTAACAATAAAGAATTGTCATTTTATAGGCTAATTTGAAATCAGTGGGGCTTTAAATATAAATATTGCAAATTTATTGTAATATCACCATGTTTTCGACCAGCTTAATGCTGAATGCAGGGGAGTGGGGGGTTATGACCAATGTTACATATCATTTTAGAGGTAGTTAACAAATTTGTTACAAAGTTATCAGGGGACGAAGAAGGAAACATTTAATGGGTGTTACTGCATCATATGCTCTTCTAAGTTAGCATTATTATTCTAGTTAGTTCAGTACTAGCTCTAAAAAAAATTATTATTGACATAATTTTTTTTAAATAATATAATTAAAATTATTTTATTGTTGTCAGCACATTACAAATGTTTAAACGGATTAGGCCAACTTTTGACAATGTTTAGATTTTTTTCTTTAATTAAGATTACCAGACTATATCCCAAATAATTAAACTATATATATTATAAAAGACTGTTACACATGAATATACTAATTTTAATCCAATTTTTTCAAACAATAATGAATTTAAAGTAAATCAGCTGAGTAAAGGAATAACATCTTATAATATAGGTCCAGAACTATATCCTGAATTTTCTTTAACATGCAAGTATAGAAAGCTAGAACAACTCATTTCACATAAAAGAAATATAGTCAGCCACAAATGCATGTATGACCTATTGTCAACATTCACTTATGGGGCTAAATGACTGCAATCAGCCGTAAAGCAATGGACCCACACCACAAAGAAGTAAAGAACAGAATTTTTAAAAGGACTCCTGAAGAAACCGAACCATGCATCAACTATTTATTCTGATAGCTGAAAGGCGTGAATAAGGGCTCTACAAATTACGTCAGCTCGAGTAAACCTTTGTGTAGAAGCAGTGAAAAGCTTTAGCTAAGCTAAACAAATCCACATTATTTGTACTACTTCAATATTCATGCATCAAAGGTTATGGGACTTGAATGATTTCCCATTAGTTTATGCTTTTATGGACCACAAAGGACTTTCCATGGGCTAACAGACTCTTTTTTTCATCCCTTGTAATACGGATATAACCGCCAATCGCCATTCCTAATGCAATATTCAATTCTAGTTAACTGCATATATGCTCATATATGTATGGGCTCAATGTACACACGACTTGTGGTCAATTGTTAATCAAGGTACACTTGAACACATTTCCAACACCTTGGTGTCCATCCAACCATGTGATGTGACTTTACTCGCATAAACTTATGCTTTGTAGCTCTATTGTATTCTTGCACTTGCTAAGCACAATGGCTCCACTTAATACCAGTATACCAATAACTTTACTTGTAAGCACTAACTTCAAAGTATAACTTGCAATCAAAAAACAAATTTTTGCAATACATCCAGAGTACGGTACTGCAAACGTTTACCAAAAAATACATGTATTTGAATGTTGCAAATGTACATATATAGGAAAAACTTGAGGATCATCATTTCATGTCATATATATAACTCCAAATTTTGACAAAAACCATTTTAAAGGGAAAGCTCCATTTTGTAAAAAGTGCTTTTTAAATTGTAAACACTTACTAGATATGAATGGCCGCTGTGGCAATAATATAATTGCAACAAAGCTTCAGTACAACGTTTGCAAAATACATATATAAGCTGCCATTTTTCCACAGCTTTCAACAAACAGTGCCATTTGGTGGTGTTCTCTAAGACGTGTCTGCCTATATGTGTTTCATGAAAGTGGATGCCTTTTATCCAGAAGAGGGCGATACAGTGTCAGTGAAATGGCGCCAATTTGAGCTTTCTATTTTCATCCAAATCCATGTATTCAGGACATTGTATCTAATGATTAGTAGGCTCACATCCAATTGCTATTTGCATGTCTATCCTAATTTTTTATGCTCTTTTCCTTAAAATCAACTTGTTTCAAAGTGGGACTGTCCCTTTAAATATTCTGGAGTCATAATGCAAGTTAACGGGACGGTTCCATGGAGATCGACTTATTTTTCTTGGGATCGGGGGGGGGGGGGGGTGGGGGGGCGA
>JAQIXP010002272.1:0-15561 GCA_034700285.1 Proteroiulus fuscus
GCATTTGGAAGGCTTCAACTTCAAATCTGCACTCCTAAACAACTCGAAGATCATCCGCAAACGCTGCAGCATTATGCTGAAGAGCGCCCCGTACGTTATCACGTCATCCAGATAGATGAGGCAAGCCTCCCACTTGATGTTCGCCAATAAGATGTCCGAAGCCCGTTGCATCGTCGCTGGTGCATTACACAAGCCAAACGGCATCCTCACGAACTCGAACAGCCCTCTGTAACAGGAGAACGCGGTCTTCTCGATGTCCTCCTCGGCCACCCGGAGCTGCCAATACCCACTCGCCAAGTCCAACGTTGAAAAGTACTTCGCCTGTGACAAAGAGTCTAAGGCATCGTCTATCCTTGGCAACGGATACTGGTCGATCTTTGTTTGCTCGTTCAAACGCCTGTAATCAATGCAGAAACGCATCCCACCATCCTTTTTAGTAACGATCACCACCGGGCTCGAGTACGGACTCTTGCTCGGTCTCACGATACCGTGCTTCAGCATCTCATCCAACTCCTCATTAATCACCTTGAGCGTATGCTCTGCTGTACGCCTGGATGGAACATGCACCGGCGGTAGACCTTGCGTATCGATTCGATGGACTGCTATGTCAGAGTCTCCCAACTCTGACATGTCTGCTGCGAAGACGTCTCGAAACTCCCGCAAGAGAACGAGTAACTCGGCTCGTTCTTCTGACGTCAGGTTTGGGCCTAAGTTCCAGGCTAAGTCGGCGGGTTCATGACTCCCTCCTTCTGCCACCTTTTGCACAACTTCCACCCGTTCACCTGTCCGATTGTCGTTGTCCATATAGTTTAACTTGCAGTCATCTATCGAGACCGCAGTGCCCACCATCATGTTGCGTCATAGCCAGACATCTTTGTCCGTCGTATTCACCACAATCAGTTTCTCGCTCCCCATTGATGGGTCGAGCGGCACTAATCCTTTCGCTAAACAGACGCCGTGTTTTGCCAACAACTCGTGTGTCGGCTCCACCAATACAGTCGTACTATCCTTCACCTGCGGCTCGAAATGCATCTCCACACCCATCTGCATCCTTGCCGGAATTCTCGTCGGTACATCCACATGCACCAATAACTGCACCACCTGAGTATCATCCTCCGCCAGCTCATCGACGTCGATATTCACCATGTCGTTCTCCGGTATGTCCACGACAACCGGGCTTTCGTCTTCAACTACCACCTCCCCGGCCCCATCATCGCAAATGTCCAGGTTGCAAAGCAATGGCTTTGCATCCACCGCTGACATCAGAAAATAGTGTCACGAAAGTACACAGCCGGTTCCACCATGTCGACCACCAAACCCGCCTTTTTGCAAAAGTCCGTACCCAGGACGATGTTGGCAGATGGACACGATTGGTCGTCCATCACAAAAAAATGGTGGTTGAAAGTCCGTAACGCTAGTTGTACCTCCAGGTTCACCACACCAAGTATAGGGATTTTCGTTTGCATCATCCCCGACATTCTGAAAGATTTTCCAGGCTTCACATCGCACAATACCCCTCGTAATTGACTCTTGCAAATAACTGACACCGATGCCCCAGAGTCAACTATCGCATCTCGTTCGTGAATTTGCTGAATGATGATGTTCACCCTAGGAAGTCGAACGTAGCACCTCTTTGTTCCACCGCCGGTTTCGACATCAGGTCGAACCACACCACCTTCCTCTACTTTGGCTGACCAGGTTTTGGTAATGGGTCATGCCCATCAACTGACGGTGTCAGAAACCCTTGCAACTGCCGTGGCCATCGCAACATCGTCACACTTCCGTCACTCTTCTTTTTCGCAGGTTGTTTATACCCCCTCGGTTTAAAGCAGTCACGCAAAAAGTGTCCCTCCTCACCACACCTGTAGCAAATGTAACCCGTTTTACCACTTCTAAACTCGGACGAAATATGTTCCGGTTTGCCACATTGATAGCAATGGATGCGTGGGCCAGAGCTACTTCGACCGCGATCACCCTTGGGTTTCACGGATGGATCCCGCATACTACCACCACTCGCCTGCTTTGATGTGACCGATTCACCACAAGCCTCTGAAGGCTGCACCCGTTCTTTCGGTCTTCCTCTGGTAGGAGTGGCTGGTTCGGTCACCGGTTTCTCCTCATCAAGGACCTCCTCGATGGACACCGCTAACTTGAGAAACGCCTCCAAAGTATCTTGAGGATGACCAGCCATCTTCTTCGTAAGCTCGCTATGCAACCCCTTCCGTAGTGCATCCAACATATCTGTCAGCTTCACCACCCGACCACCTCATTCCATCAAACGTACCTTGGCGGTGATATACCGCCGTACTAATTCTTTCGGGCCCTGCACCCTCGCCTCTGCAATTCATTTCCAGTCCTGTAGGTATGTCGGTGACTGGAAATAATTCAGGAACATGGCCTTCGTATTCTACCACATTCCGGCAGCAATTGCGGCGACGTTCATCGTATGCCAATCAGCCACTGATCCCACCAGAGGTCCGATAAAAACTGTCGTTCTTCTCCTGGTCACTCCAATGCTCTATTACGGCTTTTGCTTCAAACGCCGCAATGTGATCATCGGGGTCACCAAGTCCATTATAAGTAGAAAAAACCAGAGTACCCCGCTCTCTTCGAGTGACACCAATATGACCCACTTGTAACGCCTGCACTTGGTCTTTTAGTAAAGTAGTTTGCTCCTCTTGCCTGAGCTGGAAACCTGTCAAAGCCAGCCCCAGCTCAGCCATCTGTTCACCAAGTTTCACCTGAGCCTACATGATACTAGCCATTTGGACATCATGGGCTTTTAGCAGTTTACCATGCACCCTTGCTATTGTCGCCACCTGTTCGATCAAGTTCTTTAACCCCAAGACGTCCTCCTCGTTCTCTTCATCACTCACATTTGAGGCTATCTTCCCACCAGAAACTACAGTTACTGAACCATCCTCATACTCGTCCTCACTACCGGACCCATCAGGTGTATGAAGCTCAAGTGACTCGAAGATTTTTCTCTTCTTGGCCACCTTCTCACCTCTATGCAGTCTCCGGTAATCACCGGGCTTGTTCTTTTAAGCCTCCTTACGTGGATGCTTCTCCCTAACATTCACAGAGAACAACACAGTCAACGCCTGGGAACTAACACTCTCTTTTTCAGAAGGAGGATCACCTTAGCGGCCTCCTTTTTTCATTAAAAGGGCTCCTACAGAGCCCTACTAATCTCACAAGAAAGCACCCAATAGGCCTATTCAATTAAGCCTTATCTCAATCCAAAATTCACTTCTCTCCTATCCATATTACAATAGAATTATCACAAGAGAATAGCACAATCCTGAGAACACAACCGGCTTGGTTGTCAACCTGATCAAGACTTCAAGTCCAAGATGGCGCCCATGGTCATTCGAGAAAGAATTCGGCTCAGTCACCTGACCCGAATTCCTTCTCCAATGACCTTGATTCCACCCACCTTGCACTTTCTTTAGTTTAACCCCGTGCCAGGGGGGTTTTGGGTGGCCATCTCACAGATAAAAAAGTTAGTTGTACAAATTTAAACCAACAAGTTACATTGATTGCCACAAGTTTTACAAGTTATATTTGACCAGGTGAGTTTACTTGTCATCATAGTCACATTTATCAAGGTTTATTGATTCGTAGTCTTCATGGTGGCAATACATAAAAAAATCCCATTTCAGATAATTTTTTTGTGTTATTATCGTCATAAAGTCCACAACTTGTTACTCGAAAAATTAAGATAGAAAGAATTAATTGTAAATTACATATTATTGTAGAAAACATTTTCTGTTGGCATCGGAAGATTATGGAGTTCTTGGAATTTTAACACTTATAACTGGTTTTAGACAAAACTAATGAAGTGTAAGATGTGTAGCACCAGTGGTTGGGGGATTTTTCCTAATTTCTGTATATTTCCACTTTCCCTGGATGAATCAGATTCACTCACTTAATAGTAGATTATTCAAACACCTGTTTAATCATCCAATTCACCTTTCTGTTTGTACATACACGTATCACAACTGAAATATCACAACAATAATCACACAGCATCTGGTCCTGGTTGATCACTCAGACTAAACTCTTTATCCAAAATGGTGCCTGCCCATCATGAATGAAAGAATTTGGACCAGTCACCTGATCCGAATTCTGTCAATCATCACCAGTCATAACTGCTTACTCACCCTGTGATGTTTCCTTAGCAAAACTCACATACAGGGTGAGTTTTGGGGCACCACCTTTATAGCCACACAAGACCTTTAAAGAGGACTGTATTTGTTTTGTTTTGCCTAAAACCGGATCATTAAGTTCACTAAACTAGAAAATGTAGAAGCCAAATTTGAATCCCAAAATTAGGCCTAAAGAAAATCCAGTTCAGAAACAGCGTTGCTTTGAACTTCATTTTTACTTGGTTTCACTTTCATTTGCAAAACTAATTACCTCGCGTTTAAAACTAACTTTGTAGCACAAATTAAATCAAATATAAACTCATTTGTTTTCTTGAATAACTAAACTGTTTACAAACGAAACTGGCGACCAATTCCATCGAAAAACCGAATCCAACTCACTCCACATTCCATTTCTACACTTCAAAAATATGCCCATGCCAGCATTCTAAATTATGCATCTTTTAAAAACTAGCGTGCGCGAGCGCATTCAAACTCAACCTATGACTCTAAAAAAAACTAAAGTAACGATAAAACAACAAACATTAAAAACGCTCGCTAACATAATTCCCCCTGTTTAAAATTATAACTTTAAACGTTCACGTCGAGCACACAAATCTTCGACACGGGGCGGCGATACACTGTCCATTTTGTCTGGACATCCATGGAGCGAACTTGATGGTCTTTTGTCGGATAAACTTGGACGATTCTTCCTTTCGGCCAGAGGTTGCGAGGTAGAGACTCGTCAACTATAATGACGACATCTCCTACCTTTACTGGAGTCACTCGTTGGTACCATTTTGAATGACTGGTCAGCGTCGGAAGGTATTCTTTTATCCAGCACTGCCAAAACAGATCCGTGAGCTCTTGTGAAATCCGCTACTGCTTCCGAAGGCATCCATATATTGGGAATACTCCTGGCAAAGATGACACTGCTGGATCCAATCAAAAAGTGATTTGGCATCAGCGCTTCTTGATCAGCGAAATCCAGTGGCATGTGGCACGTGGATGTCCATTTATGATGCTCTCTGCTTCCACAAACAGCGTGTGTAGCACTTCTTCTCGTGAAGCTCTGTCCTTTAGCATCACACTTAGGGCCTTCTTTACTGAACGAATCATTTGCCCTCAACTTCCCTCCATATGAGGGCAGAATGGCGGGTTGAAAAACCATTAGATGCGTTTTTAGACCAGTTCTTGTATCATCTTGTCTTGGGTGATCTCGGCTAAAGCTTGCTTCACCTCGACGTTGGCACCATGAAAATATGTTCCATTGTCCAAATAAATTGCCTTTGGATGGCCACGTCGTCCGATCATCCTCCTGATCACCAGGATACAGGAATCCGTTGAGAAACTGGCAGCTAGTTCTGGGTGAATGGCACGGGGTTGTAAGGCACGTAAACATTACACCATAACGCTTTTCTTGCTGTCTTCCAATAGTGATGTTTATTGGCCCGAAGTAGTCCATTCCAGTTTGACTGGAAGGCCTCTCACGAATGGCAGCTCTTGCAGTTGGCAGTTGTCCCATTTCAGGTATGCGTGGCACAGCTCTCGCATTCTTGCACATTTGGCATGAGTTCCACGCACTTTGCACAGGAGTCCTAAGGGCAGGTATCCAAAAGCGTTGACACAGCTCGTTTACCAAGTATTCTTGACCACATTGTCCGGCTTGTTCGTGGTAACACCGCAGAAGTAACTTTGTGGCTGCATGCTTTGGATCAAGAATCACCGGATTCTTGACACCTGTCTCTGCCGTAACCAGATTGAGACGTCCTTGAATTCGTACGATACCATCGCTATCCAAACTTGGTGATAGCTGGTACAGTCGACTTGTCTTGGACAGCATCTTCCCAGCTTGAAGACATCTGATCTCTTCGGAGTAGCTGTCCAGTTGAATTTTCTTCCACCATAATGTCTCCGCTGCTTCGTACTCCTCGGGAACTAGCTCGTAATGTGTTTCTTTTCTTGGTACGGCAATTTTGTATGAAATGTAGCATCCAGGCAGTAGTCCGCAGCAGTCAAATATATGACGAAAATCGGTTTTCATCTGGAAGGCCAATATCTAGGCAGGCTGTAGCATTGACAAATTCAGACTTTAGCTCTAAATCTTTATTGTCAGCACTTGCAACTTCTTTTGTTGTCTTTTTTTGTTACTGGTCCTCGGTCTGGCACAAAAACTCTGGTCCTTTCCACCATCGGTTTTCAGCTGAGAAATCCATAGAACTTGTATTCCTTGTGGCATCGTCAGCAACGTTTTCCTTTGATGGCACCCAATGCCAGTCTTGCAGATTTGTAAGCTCCTCGATTTCTCCAACACGATGAGCGACAAACATATTGTATCTGTGGACATCCGAAAGTAGTCAACATAGTACTGTCTTCAAATTTGTCCAGAAGTGGCACTGGTTTATGACAGTTTCATGTTCCATCTTCACTTTTTGAGCTATGCGACTTGCCATAACCGCTGCTTGCAGTTCTAGTCGTGGGATGGACATCAGCTTCAAAGGGGCAACGTGAGTCTGAGTCATGACCATTGTACTGGAAATGTTGTCTTCTCTCTTGAATCTAAAGTAGGCAACGGCAGCAAAAGCCTTTTCGCTTGCAACGCAGACCAGGTGAAGTTGAACGTCTTCCCAAGACTCCAAGTTCCAGCTGTAGCATCTTGGAATAGTGACATCTTTGACTTTCTGGAGATCCATCAGCCAGCGCAACCACTCTTCGTTTGACTTTGATGAACCTCGTCATCCCAAACAATCTCTGTATTCCAGATTTCTTGCAGCAAATTCTTCGCCTTGACTGTGAAATGCGACAAGAATCCCAGGGGGTCGAAAACAGACATTACTACGCTTAGTAGCTCTCGCTTCGTGGGTCATCGGCTTCCATTTAAATGTCCTTCTTGACTTTGTTAAATTTGAGTATGAACTGGAAACCATCCTCGTTAGTATTCCAGTGTAGTCCTAGAACTCTTTCTGAAGGTAGCTGGCTTAAATTGCTCATGTTTTTGGCTTCCTTAGCTCGAAGCTCTGGTGGAATGTTCTCCAAAACCGCACGCGAATTACTGGTCCAGTTGCAGATCTGGAATCCTCCGCAATGATGCACTTCGGTAACGTCCTGTACCACTTTTGTTGCCAATTCTTCTGTGGAGGCACCATCCAAATAGTCGTCCACGTAATGGCGCTCGATAATGGCCTTAGTTGCCTCTGGAAATTCTTCCTTAAACTCCTTGGCATTGATATTCTTGATTTCCTGGGCACAAGTCGGAGAACATGCAGATCCGAAAGTCATGACTGTCATTTTGTAGATGTCTGGCGATTGATTTCTGTCCATTCCACGCCATAAAAACCATTGTGCAGGTAAGTCTTCTTGTCAGATAAGCACTTGGTGGAACATTTCCTTAATGTCACCGCAAATTCCGATCTTGTGTTTCCGGAACTTAAACAGCACACTTGTCAGTGGGTTCACTAGGTCCAGTCCTGTAAGCATTGCATCAATGAAGCTTAATCCTCGGCTTTTGGCTGCAGCATCAAACACCATCCGGAACTTCCCTGGCTTGTTGGGATTTGAAATGGCAAAGTGTGGCAGGTACCACGTTATCTTGTTTTCCTTGGCCACTTCTTCTGGGCTAAGTTTCCTGACATAGCCCTTACTGACGTAGCTCTCGATGTTTCTGCAGTACTGCTCTGCATAAACCGGATTACTGTCCATCTTGCGCTCAATTCCAGCTAACCATTTTAGGGCCATCGACTTGCTCTCTGGGAATTCTGGATCGTTGTCCTGCCACAGAAGTCCGATCTCAAAGCGTTCACCGACACGCTTCATTGTGGCCTTAATGACTTTTTCCGCTCTCTTGTCTTCTTTAGAACAAGGCTTCTCTGCTAGCACTTTCACACCAAACGATTCCGTCTTGAAAGAATCCTTCACCAGTAGATGGAGCTCTTCATCTTTGGCATCCTTCATCCAGTGACATTGTGAAATCTTGTTGTGGTTTCCACGTCCATTGGCAACATTCCCGTGAATGACCCATCCTAGCGCGGTCTTCAAAAGAATCGGCATCTTTATCGGTCCATGGAGGCACTCTGTAGACACTATAAGATTCCCGTGATCTTGTCCGATAAGAATCGTCGGTTTGGCATCCTTTAACGAGTCGATTTTCACATTCCGTAGATGTTCCCAGGTGGCGGCCAGACCTAAATTCTTGGCGATTGAAGCCTCCATCAGCGTATTCTCGGATCCATCATCCAATAGCGCGTACGTCTCGACTTTTCCCACTGGTCCGATAAGAATCACTGCGAGAACCTTGTTTAATGCCTTTGATCCCATTCTTGTTGACCTGGCATGTCCGACTGTCTTGATCTCGAAGTTGCTTTCGGTGACCTTGCTTTCGTTGTGTAGACTCCAGTGATGCTTCTTGTTGCAGCCGTCTTTGTATCACTTTTGGTCTGACTGACACTGCAATCTGATGCCCGCACTTCAGACAGCAGAAACACACTTTGTTTGTCTTCACAAACTCCCAGCGTTTGTCAATGTCCATCTTGAATTTCCGGCATTTGGGCAATGAGTGTCCATCCATCTTGCATAGAATGCACGAAAACTTCTTCGGCTTGTTGTTTTGGTCCTGTGAGGTTTGACCTTTCCCCCAGGCATCTCATTTGCTGCGATTATGCAAATGAGCTGCAATTATCAAATTCTTTCCCCATTGTTTGTTTGGATCGCCAAATAAACTCGTCCGTAATGGGGGGATTCAAAGGTTACCTGGTCGATCCAGGTAACTGAAATTAGGCAGTCTTGATCAGACCATGGCACCGGCCAGCGGGAGCTCTGCTCCAACCCCCGTCCATCAAAGCAACTGAAGTGCGGTACATTGTTTGTACCAGTAAAGTGTAGAATTAAATAGTTTTGTTAATTACTACTAATGCTTCGAATAGATTTGATTTCACCGGATCCGAGTAGGTGGTGGGTGCGCGATCCCCACACATAGAGCACGACCGACACCATACGAAAAAGTTACTCACATGGTGGAGGTGCGGGGTAATGCGCCACACCGTTTGGAAAAGATCATCTCCGGAATTCAGCAAAAAATCGAACGTTTTCATCAAGAAAAACCATCCAAAAATCGATTTTGGAGCAGAATTTTGGACAAATTTCTGAGCAGCCGCCATCTTTGGGAAACGCCCTACTCATGTGGTCAACTGCAAGCAATTAATTCAGTTATTAATTTGCTTTGCATTCGTTTTTGGTTGGCCTAATTGAGTCGCCATCTGAAAACCAACTAACGCGAAAAGGAGCGGGGAAAACATTGCTAGTTCTCCGAAACAAGTGATTCCGAAATTCGATTATTCATTCGTTTTGGGGGACGAATTCGATCGAAATTCCAGAGCGCCTCCATTTTGGGAAATGCCCAAATTCACCCAAGAACAGTAAGTCAATTAATTCCATTTTTTTAATTGTCTTTTTGATTGTTTTTGGGACTGGAAAAGCGAATTCAACGGGACGTTTCGCTCGCACTGGAAATACATTGTTTCGACTGTACAACCGCCTCCAAGAAAAACGATATTTTCTTGTTTGCTGGTTCGAGTGGAATTTCGAACATTTCAACACTGCCGTCATTTTGTGCCACTACCCACGTCATCAAGAACTTGTGAGTTAATTAATTTCGATTTACAATTAATTAATTTACTTGATTTTTTGAGCGAATTTTTGAGTCTACGGGACTTCGAAAATCAACGATAATATCGCGTTTTCGCAGTGGTACACCGCCGACCAAGATAAACGAATTTTTCTTGTTTTGCTGTGTTTTCTGGACTACCGCTTAAATTCACGTTTCCTAAGCTATAGAATCTATATTTCTCAAGGATCACGGACCTGGACCGAAACAATTCCTACTGCTGCTGCATTGCAGAAAAAAGAGCTACAGGGGAAAAACTCTCGAACTTTGAATTGCTTCTGGAAACTTTGATTTTCAAGTGGACTGCAGATTCCAAATCGACCCGATCGGAAGGGAACTGATATTGTATGCAACCGGGACCATCCGACAAACAAGGCCGATGTCCGCAAAAACCACCTTGAGTAACGACTGTTACGGAACCGGATCCACACTATGAAGCCACAGGAGCTCGACCGAAAGAGTTCGTGACTTCAACGCCTCGACCATCCGACAGTGGAGTTGGAGAATCCGCCACTGGAACCATTCATCCAGTACCAAGGGTTTTTACGCCAGCACTCACTCGAGCTGAAGCCAGACGTCGTGCTCTGGGTGACGAATCGCACGAAAGACTTCGACTGTATCGACAAAAAGCCCGTTTACAGAAGATCCAAAGCCGACGTGAAGCCAGATCACATGAACTCCGTGATGCTACCATATCCGACATCAAAGATACCAAACAAGTGGATATCACAGAGCCATCTGGACAGGAAATGACCGTGACAAGTGACGAAAACTACGTCGACAGTTACGCGACTACCATCTGGATCACAACGAATAACACCATCCGTCATGGCAGCTCCGATGCCACCAAATCCGACGTTGCCACAGAATCCGCCACCAGCTCCGATGCAGAATCTGCAACTACTGCCTCCATTGCAGAATCCGCAATTACCGACTCTGCCATTACAGAATCCGTTACCGATTCTACCACCGCCGGCACCGATCCAAATTGCTTTTCCTCCTGCAAATCTGAATCTGACCGCAGACGACCTGCTTTTCGCGATGCAGGGGATGTTGCAAATGCAGTTGCAGCAGTTTCTTCAGATTATGCAGCAAGTACAGATGAAAGCACAGCCGACTTCACCTGTTCTTGCTTCGACTTCTGCGCAAACGGAAATTTGGCCAATGCTACCAACATGCGATGGTAAAACGGACGCCAACGACCACATCGATCGAGAAGCCAAGAAAGCTACCGAAACGTCCGTGACTATGCAAGTCAAGCGGGAAAAATCACCGGCCATTACCGAAAAGCCAAAGGAAGCAACTGTGCCTCCCCAAGCCACATCGACAACCCCGCAACCCGAAACGTCCGTGCGATTGAATGTCCAATGTGAAAGACATTCAACAAATTCTGAAAAGCCAAAGAAAGCAACTGTGCCTCCCCAAGCAACACCGACAAGCACACAACTCGAAACAACAACTGGGACGAATGTTTCGACCGCCACTGGATCTACGAAATCCGATCACAGTGCCCACAATTGCAAACGACCGCTCATAGAACAAACAAAACAGTACCGTGAGAAGGATAGGCAATGTCAATTCAATCAAGAAGCTTTTTAAACCCACGAGTTATCATCAACCAGCGAAGAAAAGGACAACGCACCAGTCACAGGACTGTTGTGGAATTATTACGCCAACAACTCCGACGAATCTGATGTCGAACGCGTATCTCTTCTTAATGACTCGGCCGCACAACACCGAGTTGATGAATTGAACCTAGTGAATGGAAACACTGGACAAGGACGTCTTGTCAAAGACATGTTGAAAGACAGCGGAGGCTTACCATCCATTTGTGTACGCCTCAACCGAAAAACTACGATGGCTTTAGTCGACTCCGGAGCTAGTGTTTCTGTAATTTCCGACTCATTCGTGATATGTTTTCGTGTACCGATCGAGACGACTGCAAAACCGCAAATCATATCTGCCAATGGGGAAATTATTCACATGAATGGAACCGTCCAACTCCAAGTTCGACTATGCGATAGAACAATTCCACACGATTTCTACGTGATGTCCGAGCCTGAACGAGGAATCCATGTGTCGATCCTAGGTAATGATTTTGGCATGAAAGCGCATCTCGTCATCGACCAATGCGGACCAGCCGTTTATTTCTATGATGAATTGGTCGAGCGTTTAACACAGCCGGAAATGCGAAAATCCATCTCCAAAGCAGAAGAACCAACGGAAAACCTTCTGTTGTCAATAGTATCGCCACCGTCCGTGCCATCGACTTCGTCCGTTGCAGAGATCAAACTCTCCTGTGAAACCATCTCTAGAGAAGACGAAAACTCGTTTGCCAATACTAAGGAGAAAACGAAAACAGCAGAAAAATTGACGCTGAAACCAAAACCAACTCTGTCTATGACTCCGACTACGTCTACGTCTTCGCCCACCTCACCGTTGCCACAAACTCCGTCACCTTTAAAAGTTAAAATCAGCCGGGTCTTCATCGACCAAAGTGTGCATGATGAGAACGATCCTCATCAAGTGCGAATGAATGATAATCGCAAAACAGTGCTCCGTGAAGTGCTACCGCATTTAAACCGACGACTGCAAGAAATATTCTCCACCGGGAGATATCATCTGAATCCGTGTGTGCCTCGTGAATCCTTCAGAAACGTTACCTTTCGATTGCAAGGACCCACATAGAGAAAGCCCAGCCGTCCAAGACGTACATCGTTTTCCGGGAGCCGAGGAAATCCTGAATCAACAGTAACTGCCAGACGCAGTCCACCCAAACGAACTGCTCCTCGATATTCGCCACCGTCAGCGAAGTTAGTTGCTGTTAAACACCGTGCCAAACAGCCACAATGTACCCTAAAACCCGGGAGGAGCCGAGGACCTATCGATACAACCGTTCCAGAGGAACTGCGCCGCTCATCAGCAATGTCTGTTGATGTTACCTCCAGCTCCAACCATCTGCGACGTACCCCGAAACCCGGGAGCCAAGGACTTTCTGAATTGATCATGGGTGCTGCCCGCTGTCTGTCAACAAAGACTGTTGCCGTACCTAGCCCAGCTGTCCAGAGATCAACCGATCTGACCGTAACTGCTGATCAACGAAGTCTGTCAACGAAGTCCGTTGCAACAGTCAATCAAATTAATCATCAAAGACCAACAACAAAGTCCGTTGCCGCTAAAAGCCGAGCCAATAAACAAAGTTTGTTACCGACCAGAACCCAATCGCTCAACCAAGCTCGTCAGCAAAGTCCATTGCCGAGCCACCTCACCACAGACCACGTCGAGTTTGTAATTCCGAATGACAGGAGTCGTTCCGACGTGCCTGTTGCGTTTTTGAATTTATTTGAAGTTTTGCTTTTAGTTTCTGATTGTACGCCGCACTTCTTTTGTTCCCGACCCATACCCGTTTTAACGCTTCGTAATGAAGCGTCCGATAAGTGGGGGGTGTGAGGTTTGACCTTTCCCCTAATCATCTCATTTGCTGCGATTATGCAAATGAGCTGCAATTATCAAATTCCTTCCCCATTGTTTGTTTGGATTGCCAAATAAACTTGTCTGTAATGGGGGATTCGAAGGTTACCTGGTCGATCCAGGTAACTGAAATTAGGCAGTCTTTATCAGACCATGGCACCGGCCAGCGGGAGCTCTGCCCCAACCCCCGTCCATCAAAGCAATTGAAGTGCGGTACACTGTTTGTACCAGTAAAGTGTAGAATTAAATAGTTTTGTTAATTACTACTAATGCTTCGAATAGACTTGATTTAACCGGATCCGAGTAGGCGGTGGGTGCGCGATCCCCACACATCGAGCACGACCGACACCAAACGAAAAAGTTACTCCCTCACAGTCCACATTTTCTTATGATGTGGCTAGTACTGTTTTCCTTTTCCTGTCCTTATTCTTATCTATTGTACTTTCGGACATCTGCTTGGAAGGTAGACTTATGCTCTCAAGCAACTCCGCTTCTTTGGGGGTGCTGCTAGCAGTCAAACTGGATGGACGTGTTTTTTACTTGCTCCTGATTTGAAACAGTGCTTAAGTGAAAGATTGTATATTTATACTGGACATACAGAAAATAAACAAGATTGTTAATTTCTGCAAAAATAATCAGTTCTACAAAAGAATTTCAGCTGATTTTTGAAAATGGAAACTCATTTGTGGAGAGTGAGGATAGGCTTATTCAAAGGTGGTAGATCAGGCCTGAATATGAATGGTCCAGAAAGAGGAACTGACCGTTCTAGTGAACTAAATTCAAGTTGGCTAACTATTTGGCTTTTAACTGTAAGTACTTTACTAAAAATTTTACTGATGATTGGAAATGTGGAAATAAATCCGGGCCCGCAATCAAAAAGTGCTATCAATGAAAATTCTTCCAATACCAGTGATGATGAAATACTTACTGAATCGACCTTCAAGCAAATATTTTGTGAATTGCTATGTGCTCAAATGCCATTAATCCTTACGCCGCTGACAGACAAAATTAACACAATTGAAACCAAAGTTACCCACACTACAGCTAAAATTGAAAATTTGGAGATTCTAAATGAAGAGCTTAGGTCAACAAATGAAAAACTGTCTAAACAAATTAAAGTAATGAATAAACGATTTATTGACCTTGAAGATAGATCAAGGAGGGAAAACTTAATTTTCCATGGAATAAAAGTTGCACTGGGAATTAATCCAAAAATAAAATTGGAGGAATTTTTAATTTCAAAATTGGAAATTAACTGTAAACTGGAAGGCCGTACTCACTTTTTACCTAAAGGATAACGATTGTGTAGTCCGATTATTACTCAAATAGCAAACTCTGTCCTAAGAACTCAAATCCTCCGAAACAGTAAAAAACTAAAAGGTACTTCCTACTGGATTGAAGAAGACTTTTCAGTTGAAACCAGGAAAAGTCGTTACAAACTGAAATACTACATGCATGAAGCTAGAAATAGTGGCAAAATAGCATATTTAAATTATAACAAGTTAAAAATCGATGGAGAGATATTTGTGGAAGATGATTTTCCTGACGTACCACTAAATAATAACCAAAACATTAACCAAACTAATGATCACCATAAAAAGAGTCAAGATTCTGAAAACCCTGACTCTGAAAATGAAATTACACAGGAACCTGGAATAACCGAATCACCACACTCTGAAGAACCTAAAGAAGCCGGCACCTCCGACGTGGTAGAACAAAGCGAATTACGAGTAACAAATAGCTCATCTCAGGACAAACTGATACCACTAAAACCAACAACAAGTTTCGTACAGTTCTTCTCACCAACTTCAAGACCAAGTTCACCCAAAGCTAACTATCAAAAAACTACAACAGGTGCAAAGGGAGAAAAAGCTTCAAGCAAAGTGCCAAGTGTAAATGAAAAAATTCAAAGAAAAAGTTCTCGTTCTGTGGTTAAGAGATACTGACCAGTAGCTCAACAAACCAAAAGAACTGCAAATGTCTCTACTGAATGTCGAAGAAAACCTAATGCTTATTTCAATAATTTTTGTGCAATTTGGAATTGTGAGGGTTGGCATTCTAACTTTTATGTTCTGAAAAACTTACTGCCTAATTTTATATTTACATTCTTGATTGAAACTTGGCATGAGAAATTAATTGATGAAAACAGTTTGCAAGGATTAAAAGTGATACAACAAGCAGCAACTAGATCACACAAAATGGGTCGAGCAATGGGTGGTTGGATCTTTATTTACAAGGAAAGTCTTAATATTGAAAACTTATACCAGGATCAAAATGCTGTGA
>JAQIXP010002273.1:0-15558 GCA_034700285.1 Proteroiulus fuscus
AGTAAAAGTTTGCTGGGAGTTAGATCTACTCCAGGGTTATTTCCGGTAGTTGTGGTATAGGATGTCCTTGTTGCATTCAGTGGAGATCGGGTATAGCAATCTGAATTGAAGGATTGATTCACGAAGATGTCCATTGAATTTTGATTAGGCCTTTTCATGGATGTATCTGGAGTTCCAGCCATTATAAGGAATCCATAGTGCAGTGCCAGGTTAATACAGAGGCATTGTAGTAAGGTAAAAAGCATGAGTCTTACCTGAAGTAACAGAATTGTGTTCTTCTTCATTCTGGTTGTATGATTGTTGCAGGGGAAGACTTGGGGTTTTACCAGCAAGGTCCAATTGGGCTTCATTAGGGACTCTTTAGCTGGTTTTTTAACAAGGCGAATTTTCAAGGTTGTTCTGCAGACAGGGTTGTTCAGGTGCTGGCCTGTTATAGATTTTCTATTTTGATAATGTCCATTTGGTCTTATTTAATCCCAATTTGGTCCAAAGTGATTGTAAAAATCAACTACCAAGGGCGTAGAAATGGCGCCAAAACGAGCGAGTGGAATTCCAGCTATTATGTGTAATATCCAGTAGGCAGTCAGTTGTTTTTGTTTAATTTTTGTGGAGTAGTTAGTAAAACCACTAAACAGGTAAATTATGACTGAAAATTGTATCCACCTACGAGTAGAATCACATAGAAATAGCAATCCTCCAAGAGCTCGATGTAGATGCAGCCAGTCTGGTAAACGCCACCTGGTGGAATATAAATCGAACTTATACATTTTGTAGTAAATCAACTAAGCTTTCCAAAAAAATCAAACCCCATCGTTATCCGCTCGGCCAATATTGAGATCCGTTAAATTAAGGGAAATATTTCACGTCTATGTAAAATAGCATGGAAAAACTGAACAGTCAACTTTGAAAATCGATAACTACATTCAGAATGCACGTGACGTCATAATCATACTACAGTTTTTAGTAAATTTAATAATCTTTGAAAACAATCAAACCCCATCGTTGAACTTTTACTTGTTCTTGAGTTATATCAGTTTGAATAAAACGAATTTAACATTGAAATCCCCATAGGCCCATGCTGTTAAGTGTGGACAGCCCGCTTAAATTGTAAGCAAATTAAGCCTGTGTATAAAGTTTTCAAAGTGGCAGTAGGCCTAAGAATTGGTTGACTGGTATATGCACTTGAAGTATTACTTTGCTCAAAAATGAAGTTGTTGGGACCTCAAGTCTCTGTCAGTAGTACTTTGGATTAAGTTCTAGATTTCAAGTTTGAAAGCCATTATTAACGCTACAAGTAATTTTGAATTGTTTTGCTTAAAAGGTTGCGCCATTTCCAGTTGTGGAACCAATAAAAGAATTCCACTTAGGGAGAAATAAAAGTGCAGAATGCATTTAAGTGCTTGCTGTCAGATTTGTTTTCTCACATCTTTCTGCGTGAAAATTTCCTTTTCTCAAGACCAGTAGGAATGAAAGAAGGAATAAAGCCGTATAAGATGATGGGAGGAACTGATTTACTTATGGGAGCATCCCTTTTTACCCCTTTGCCTACAATGATATTTCCTAAGACATGAACAAATATTTGACTTCGGTCACATATTCCATGGTTTTATTGTAACATCAAAGACTTTGTTTTTTATATTGCTTCTGTAAACTATATATATACAGAAGGTAAGAAATAAAGAGGGGGGTTTTTTTTAGATAAAAACAGAAAATACACTTTGGCCTGGTTGGCCACATTATCAATTGGGCTATACAGTGGTGCCCTAAAACTTGTCACTGCGTTTTCCTTACCAGGCCAGTTGCAGAAAAACCACATTAAAAAACCCAATTTTAATATTTTTAAAAAGCCTGAGAATTTTAACATATTTTACTTTGTAAACCTGCCCTTGCACTGTTGCCTCTTCAAAGCTAGCTTTTTGTGTACTTGTCTTTTTGCCCTCACCATGTGGATTTGCAATGAGTTTAACAGAGCATAAACGAATATGCCATGTTTTAGTCATAACAATACTTCTATGTCCATTTGTCATTGCAGGGGGAAAAACAATTTTCAGATTTGTTGTAACTGCTTGGCATTTTCGAGAAGCTATAAGGTTAGAAGTCAAAGGAGCTAACATTTTTTTAGAAAAAGAAATGGCTCCTGAAAGGAATAAGTTCAATTTTTGATTCATCTCATGCAGTTATGACCACTGCAACTATTGCAAAAAATAAACCTGCGAAATTCCAATGATGATTTTCATAACTCTTGAAATCCCCAAAGTTTATGAATCATCCAATGGCATTCACTTCATTCCATTGCTGACTTTTTTTCATCTTTTTTTTTTATTTCACAAAGACGAGAATGGCATTTTTGTGGTGTCAAAAAAATTAGTGACCTGCAATTTTCTATTGATTATTTTTGTGCCCTGGTAAGCATTTTTGTGGCCGGATTTTGAAGGCTTCGTGATAAATTGCTTTTTGACGTTTTTAATTTGAAAAAGATTCCTATTTTTTTGTATTAGTTTCGTGATTCGAAAAGCAATATTGTCAAAAACAGAGTTACTCGTGCGATTTTTTATTATTATTATTGTTTGAAAATTACTCGTGTGAGGCAAAAGCAAACTTTGAATCTTGTTTTTTTTAAGGAATTTATATTTTAGAAATAGAAAAACGCTTTTAGGTCATTAGCAACAAACTTATATTGAGTGTTTTTTTTAAATCTTATGATTCGATAATTGATTATAAAGTGGAAAATTTTATGGGAAATTAATCTTAAAAAAAATGAGAAACTTGGACTTGTTTGAGTTTAACTCATAGTTGAGTTATTCCTCGGACTAAGTGAAGTTTGGCTAAGTGTATATCGATGGCTTAATTCAGAAGTAGCGAATCAACCAAAAGTTGCTGTCGAGATAATAGCATTTTTATGGAAAAAATGGTATATAACTTGGAAATAAACATAATGTTAAAAAGCTGAAATTTGGTGAACAGATCAATATATATATTTTATAGGGAATATGTTACTTTTTGGTAAATAATTAAATTAGTAAAATTAATTAAGTAATTTGAGAAATAAAGGGCTTAAAAATGGACATTAACTAGTAGTTTGACTTTAGTTTGCAGGAAAGCAAAATAAATTAAGTGTAAAGTAGCGAATGTGCACACCCATTAGTTTGCCTACTGAATACAGTGAATGCAAAATGTAAATTAGCGAATATTGTCACGTTCGCTACTTGTATTGTTATAAGAATCCCTTCACGAGAAACTTTTAAAAGATAAACTAACGAATGGTACCATTTGCTACTTCTAACTTTTTAGGAATTATATCTTGTTGGATATTTGCTTCTCTTCACTTTAACAATTATTTGTTAATTATTTTTTTGTAGCTTGAGGTTAATTAGGGACATTTCCAGGATCACAATGTTTCACTTATATCTCATTTTTGACAAATTGGCTCATTCGCTACTTCTGAGTTAAGCTATCGATATTATAAAATGTCAGTAAATCAACTTTTAGGCTTATGTTAGTTGGAAGTCCACTGTGAAGGAGCGCTGTAGAAATAGTTATTCTTTTTCTGTAAACTCAAATAAATTTAAGACTAAAGTTATTATAAAAATATTGATTTTATCAAAGTTCAGAGCTATACTGTATATATACCGTTAGTAAGTGTATTAATCTTCTTATTAGACAGACAATTTTGAGAAAATAAAGGCCTACGTATTCGTGCAGATTTAACATTTTGATTGATTTATTTTTTGATGTGTATGATTTTGGCCTATTTTAGAGTATACACTAAGGATAATTTTTCAAAAATAGTCTCATTATATAAGCCACGTTAAAACTCATTGGAAATTCCGTGTAATTCTTTATCAGCTGACACAGAAATATAATTCATATGTATCAAAAATGAATTATTTGTAATTGAGGGAGGAAAAATGAGATATTTTCTGTTCTACGGACTTGTCCTATATATAATAACAAAATATATTATACCTATTTTTTTGCTTAGGATTATATAAAAAAAGTGATCCGGACTACATTTATTAACAAATAGAACATTTGTTATATTTCATGTCAGGACCAGCATTCATCCATCTCAAATAATAGTTATATTTTGTAGTCTTAATATTGTTGTAAAACTTAGGTTTATACCATTTTATGCTGCATTTAAACATGCTTAATTTTGATTTTATTATGCTTATATTTTAGTTATTAACCTAGATAAAAATATGGCTTTTAAATTGGAAATCACTGCAGCTTTGGAATAAACAGTTTGTTAAAATTTTGCCCTAAATTTGTAATGTACAATTTTTATAGCCAAAAGCCAATTTGTAAAGAACTTAGTTAGTTTCTCCATTAAATGCGCTTGCATTTTATGTAACGGCTGTTGTGTATCAAGTAATTATTTGTGTTTACAATAGAAGTGTAATAGCTCTAATAAATTAGCGAAAACCCTCGAGATTCCTTAATTAACCCAGGGAATTTGTAAACTACTGCAATTTGCTATGCAAATGAGCAATAACTTAAAACAAACAGTCCACCCCATACTTGTCTTTTTATTGAGTCTGCTCATTTATCTTATTTTTAGTTTGGATTTTTCCTTTTAAAAAGTCTTCAGATGTATTTGTTTATGGCATTGAATGATTTTGAGAGCATTATAATGTTTGAGTATTGAGTATTTAAAGGGAATGTCCCACGTTTGCCATGTATACATGTTAGGTGCCATTTTTACACAGATTTCAGCAGACACTGATAGTTGGTGGTGCCCTCTAGCCTCTAGGACATGAATGTGTGAGTGTTTCATGAGAGCTGATGCTTTTTATCCAGCAGAGGGCCCTACATACTGTGGGTAAAATGGCGCCTACTTTGTTCTTCAGGACATTTTATTTTATTGCAATTTCTATGCCTTTCCAAAATATTCAATCATGTTATTCCTCATACAACCACCTCTTTCAAAGTGGGACTTTCCCTTTAACTACAAGTCTCATTTCACATTTCCATTTTTTATTAATAAATTAGCTGGAAAAATGCTTTTACTATAATCCATCTTTTATCTTTGAGAAACAAAATTGTTCTTTCCCTATTTACCATTACTATTGCGCAGTTCTCATTAATTATGTAAAATCCATGCAAATCTAAATCATTTTTTTTTTCAATGGAATCCTATATTTTTCATCTGCTTTTGATTTGTTAGTGGAATTTCTGATCATTAAAATGGGTGTAGTCTAATATCAAGTAATTCTTTTTATCATGTTGTAATCCTGCTTGTAACGACTAACGGGGAAATTTTCATCAACGTTTGCCTGGAGCACCAGGAGATTTTTCATCCATAATCTGTTGATAAACAAGAATAATTACACCTGAATGTCCAGTTTGTTTTTTGTCAGTAACATTAATTTCACTTTTAATGTGTTGCCTGCATGCTATATTGTGCTTAAGGGCTTGATATTATTTGAGTAAAAAAGGAAAAATTGTTTTAAATTCAGAAAATATTTTCCGTGACGTAGTTTCTTTTCCCTTACTTTAGTTAACTTCCTGTTTTCTATTTTCTTTCCTGTGGTTTTATTTATTTGCTTTAATGCTTTGATGTAAACAAGAAAAAGTTAGGATCAATATTTACATGTGCATAATATGCATGTATAGTTTTTGTTAAAAGGCAAACATTTTTGAATAATGAAGTATGAATATACAGCATACATGAAAGCATAAAATTTGCAACAAATAGTTACAAAATAATCTTCATAGAGTGGCCAATTTTGAACATAATCATTGAACTTATCAAAAAGTAAAAACTTATAAATCTAATGCTAAAAGTTCACTGAAATCACAGACAGCTAGGCTGCCTTTTCTCGTTTTGCTTTAGATGCCAACTTAGGTATTTATTGCCAGGTTTTTAGCCTTTGTTTACATGGATTTCAAGGCAAACTCAATGAAAAATGTAAATGCATGGCATAAACTGCCATGGAGTCATAGACATGTCTTAGGTTGCATGACTATTAAAGGGAAAATCCCACTTTGTAACAAGTGATATTTAGATTGTTCACACTTCAATAATAAGTGCAGCAAAGTTTCCATATTGAAGAAATCACGACATTTGCTAAATACATGTTAGGCGCCCATTTTTCATAGATTTCAGCAGACACTGAAAATTAGTGGCGCCCTCTATGACTTGCATGTCTACGTGTTTCATGAGAGCCCATACCTTTTATTCAGTAGATGGCGCTGCATACTGTCGGTAAAATATAGTGTCTATTTGGGCGTTGCATTTTCAACCAAATACATGTATTCAGGGCATTTTATTTAATGATTGGTAGGCTCAAATCAAATTGTAATTTTTATGAATTTTTTGCGTTTTAATGCTATTTTTTCCTACGAAGTGGGACTTTCCCTTTAAGACATAGGTATAGGTTTAACCAAGTAGTTGATAAAAACAAGGGTGGAACTTCTTAAGTGATTCTGTATAAGCATTTGTGTGTGATACCCTGTTTAATAAAATAGTGAATTGATCGCCTTGCACTGATCCTGCACACCAAAACGACAGAGGCTACCGCGAAAACGATTCAACTTCAGAACATGTGACTGAATGGTTACACGGTCATAACGCCAAAATATGCCTATTTTATTAACGTTTTGATTTTGATATCCATGCACCTTTAAAAAGAATTTCCTTAACTAGAGAGAACCCATTTAAGTAGAAAATACTCAGCTACATATGGCCACAGATTTGGGTCACACCCTGTATATTGTCAGTGTGACTAAGGCACAACACGGATTCAATAGTAAAAAAAGCATATTTTTTGTGAATCTAATTAATACTCAAGCAATCCTCCCGAGAATTTCTAATTCATGAATGTGCTAACTAGCAATCCTTTGATAAAAGGCCGCTCTTCTTTCACTGTAGCATTAAAAAAGGGCTCAACAAATCGCTTATTTACATTAACTAGTATTTCAAAAATGCATACGGTGTGTTCGTGTGTATAGCTAGCAGCACAGTTTTAATTAAAAATTTCTCAAATGAATGCACGTTGTCATATTAGGGTGTTACATAAAGTAGAAAAAAAACCATGTTTTCAAGATGACAACCTTGTGAACTAAAAATAATCCTATGCCATTTCTCAATACAAACATTTTTTTCTTTTTTGCTCACTTACTCATCAACCTTCTGCTGAATTTAATTTTCTGACGTATGTAAGACTACACTGGGTTTTTGTCTCTAGATTATTTGCTTAAGAATGCATCTGCCATATAAATTATGCATCAACGCTTTTTCTTAAAAGTATTATCTTTAAGAAAATACGGAATTTCGTTTTAAGATATATTATATTGGGGAAGTTTAATTACGCTCCTATGAGCTCGTACACAAGACGTTAGCTAAGCTACATTACTGAATGTCCTTTTATAAAAATGTACATGTCGTATTTGTATGCTGTTTATCGATTAATTTGGATAATACTCAAATATCCTGAATTTATGTTATGTTTTTGCATGGGAATTTTTGCTAAGAGGAAACAGGCATGAGAGATTTTATGAGAAGAATACCATGTACTGGTATATAAGGACAGATTTGCAGTATTTCAATTTTTTTCCCACAGAATTTATTTATGCAATATAACGGTAGGCCTATCCCATCAATTTTTATCATATTGAAATTATAAAGCACTTATAAATTGCTTATAAAGATTATTTATCAATGTTATGAGAAATTTTAACAATCTGAACATTACAAAAGAATTGCTGATGTTTTGTGAATTTGTGCCAAAAGATGGCGCGGTTTTTCTGCTTTGGAACGTTGAGCACGTGAGAAATTATATTTGGAATAGTTGCATGCGCTTGGCTGAGCACGTGGATCGCACGCACGTGCTGAATTGATCTAGGGAATATGCACGTGAAATTCTCGTTCCATAATTGGATTCAAAACAAAAATAGCTCAATTATTTATTAGCAAAATAAATTCCAGTTCCAGTTCACTCTTTTGATGGATTGAACTGTTTTGAATTGCTGCTGCTTGTTCAAATCTATGTTTACAGCATAGTCTACTTCAAAATTAAAATGGACCAATCATAAAAAATTTGTCTAATTTTGATTGTTAAACTATATCTGCATTGTGGTAAATTGCCTTGTACAAATTCTAAAGAAACAATTTTTTAAAGAAAAAATAATGTAAGGCCTGTCCAGTGTTTTTGCACATCCATGATCTTCGTAGAATATTTTGAGATGTTATATTTGAAAAGAAAGTAAATGTCTATAGATATTGTTTACATTTTGAAAAGCTCACTCATGCAGACAGGTTAATAGTAATTTTGTTTTATAGATATACAGAAACATGCTGGCTGGTGGCTTCACTATGACATAATCATTAGTCACCAGTGTTTCTAAAGATAGGCCTAATGGTATTTTTCTTAAACAACAAAAAAAACTTTACTCGAGGAATCCATGATACGGTTACAAGTGCAATAAATCCTCAATGTAACGTAATAAAAATAAAATGAAATTATTGTTACCATTTCTCAAGATATTTCGACCTTACTCTCTCTCTCTCTCCCTCTCTTGTTTCTAGATGCCCACATAGCGGGCAAACACGCATTGCAACGGCGCTTTGACTGATTGCCAACATTTATTTGTTATCCACCATTACTCTTAATTCATTATCTTATCATTTCATTAGACGTAGTTATTACATGTAATTTAGTGGATTCAAGCTATCATGTTTAACCGCATTTGTTTTAAACTATGACAGATGGGGCCGTAGAGTATAAATGCAGTTTTTGTTTTGTAAATGTACAAAATTATCAAATGTGGATTGCAGGCAATGTACGTAGTGACGTCATCATAATGGATCTGGTACTCACATAGAATTTACAGATATTTGACTTATAATTAAGCATATCTGATGACATTGTTTACCAAACTTGAGTGAGATGGAGAATTTTAGAAACCTCCACTGAACTGTATGTGTTTGTGTATTTCTCCAGCACTATAAGCCAGAGGTTCCTGGTTCGAATCCCGACATTGCCGGGTTTTTCTTTTCAATTCAACTCAGTACCCTATGATCAGCATATCGTAATGCCATTTGGTAGGGGGGTATTTCCACAATCAAGGGGATACTCAAACGTCATTCAGTTGTGACTTAAACATCATCGTTAAATTGAATTCCTAACAATTTTGAACTATTTTTAGGAAGATTAATTTAATGGATAAATTTATTAACATTTAAGGTAAAATTCAACTAGTTTTGTTTATTTGAATAAGAGGAATTCATGGTTTGTTAAAAAACTTAGCTTTTCCAGAATTTGGAATTGGTAGCAATAAAAATGTCAAGAAACTATTGATTGGCCTGCCAAGAACTTCATTTGTTGTATTATGAGTATCATTTACAGTGACTGTAAATCACTCATATTGACGTCATATCCTGAAAAATTCCAATAGTACTGCTGATAGTCACTGCAGATTACTGGAAATGACGTCATGCTAATATTCTAAGATTTAAAAAAATTTGCAACCCTGATGCCAGCCTGCCAATGTGGGCCAAACATCCAAGCAGCCACCCCGGCATGTACCACAGGCCCACATTTGCGGGGTGACTTGAGGATGAAATTTACTATACTACTATTATGGTTGCAATTTAATAAATTTTAATGAAAACACTGTTATGACAAATCCAACACTTTACCAAACTATGACGTCGTCGGAAGTCGAAGACGTCTTTAAGGAGTTTTATTTCACTTAATATACTTTGCTGCATAAATTTATTATTATTCGATGTAAACGCAAAATTTAGCAAATTTAATGCTCCATAAATGTTCCATTAATAATGTAAATGGGGAATTTTTTCAAAATATTTGTCCTCGTGTAGGCCTACTATATATTAAAAATAATATCTGCATAGGCTAGGTAGCTGTTTTTCTATAGTGCATTAAATTCTCACTGCATGGCGTATAATGTCATATTTTGCAAACCTGATAGAGATGCAATTTTAATTTCTGTGCAATAGTGCACAAACAATGGGGCATAAACATGGCACTTTGCTGTTTTGCAGTATAAATTATGAGCATTTGAATATAAATAACTGGCATTGCCCTATTGTTTCTCTCATTGAATCTAATTAAGCATGCAAATATTCACATTATTTTTGCCCCCACTTTTTTTTCTGCTTGTCTCCCCTCTTTGCTTTTGAATATACTTGATATCATTTGTCATTTTTATGAGTGCAGTTATTCTCCTATTTCGTTTTCACTGCATGCAAGGGGGCATCATGCTAGGTTTCTTTTATTTGTCATAATGATGTTTCATTCTGCCGACTTATTATGTGATATGTTAGCTGTTACCTATAAATAAAATCCAAAATGAAGATGGAGCACGAAGGGAGAAATTATATGAACCGTATAGTGGATCATGTACATTCCATAGATTTATACATAAATGTTGGTATAGATATATAGATTTATAACTAATTTTCTCCCCCCCAAAAAATGTTACCACATGACTGCATTTTCATAAATATTTCCAGTGAAAAATGACTGATTAGACCAATGAAATTTATGGTGTATGTGTGTGAAAAGTTGTAATCATCGATGGATTCGTTGGAACTTTATGAACTTAAAAGGAAAAGTATCATCTTGTTCAACTTGTTTCAAAACATGTTGAAAATAAAACAGATGAAAGGTATGCAAATTGATGTTAATTGGAAAAATTTCTTTGGAAAAGCTTGAATTGGTGGAAAATGACTTTCATAGGATATCCATTTTTTGATAAGTGTGTGCTTACCGTTACACATTGGTTTCTCATTATTATGGTTATCTATTGATAATCTTAACTAATATACCATTCTCAACTATTGTTAGTCCTTATTTTGAAAGAAAATAACTTGTTTCAAGTTGAAACTTTCCTTTTAAGTTAAAGAACTGTAAACAATTAGTCAGCATTATTGTTTCTTATTGATTAGTCACTCCAACATGATTATTGCATTTTAGTTTCTTACAAACAGCTTGATTAATAGCTACAATCTGGCTCGATTTTGATTGGCCTATATGAGTTTTGAATTTCACTCTTTTGTTGAATGGAGTATAATTAGGTACATGTACGGTTTAAGATCTGTAAAAGTAAATCTTAAATCAATTTTATATAAATTAAAATCATTACAATCCATATTTTGTATTGAGATAGAAATTCTGAAGTGCCCATCTGCTTCCAAAGCCTTCATGGAATTTGGCCAACAGGGTGCTGCAATCAATCCTCAAAACCATACATTCAATTTACCATTTCGATATTTTGTTTTTTAAATTTATGAATTTTAAGTACATTTTTATTAAATAACTTGAAATTAAATACTTGGATGTTGATTTTAAAGATTCAATTAATTAACAAAATTTGGCACAAATAATTTTCAACAAGCTGCTGTTTGGAAAGTTTTTTATCTTTTTTTTTATTCAAATAAAAGAGTGCTAAACCAATGCAAGTTTTCATATTTAAGTTGAAAATTATTTTTACAATGAAAGTTCATAGAACAATGGTTCTCTTGGGATATTTGAAGGATTACACCTAAAATGAGACTGCACACATATAGAGTGGAAAGAAATTTTGGCACAGAGTATATAACAAATTGGATGGAATAATAAAGTGATATTATTTTTAAGAGTTCTCAGGTCTCAAACCCTGAATCCCCAAACATTTCACGCTGGCAGATAATCATCTATATATATATCCATCCAGTTTGTGTGTGTATTTTCACTCTTTATCTTTTCATCCAAAAACACATGTGTTTTTTATTATCAGTTTTCATCTTTGTCACGATTCTTTTTTTCTGAAATGGCAACTAATCTTTTTTGAAAGCTATATAAATGGGCCCCCAGTTGTAAATAAACAAAACAGGATGAAAACTGCATGTAATAATACACATATATCCAAATAAGTATTTTTTTCTGCATAATGCGCACCAACTATGAGACTTTTGTGGTAGCCAAATTATTAAAACTATACAATAAACAAACCAGAAGAATTTTCAAGATAAAAATGGGAACTTTTTTAAAAACAAACAAACAATTATATGCAACTTGGAGGCACATATACTGTTAGACAAAATGAAATATTTTTATCATCAGTTTATTTGCATTTATGGTATAATAATAGATTCTATATGGTTTTTGAATAAATAATCCTATCCCTTCAAGGTAATTTATTATGATTTTTAATGTAGTATAAGCAGTTTGTTTACAAAATGATTTTCCCGTAAATACCATTTCCTAGAAATTTTTTGACTTTAAATTATTTAGCTTTCAGTTATTCTTGCATGTATGGTAGATCCAGAAAACAGTTTACAAAAATAAATTTACTGGAAAACTTCTTGAAAGTAACAGTTTGTAAAACTAACCCCTTAAACATAGTTTCCCCCAACTACACGTACACCAGCCATGGGGAAAGCTATGTTTCAGGGGTTCTATGTTCAGTTACTTACGAATAACCAGGTATATATTTTTGCTTAAAATTTCTTGAATTTGGATAGCATTTTCACTATTTTTCATGAACTAATCTTCTCTCCTATAGCAATCCTGGAAGCAACATTTGCTCATTGCTAGCAATATTAAATGCATGGGAAGTTTTTTGAAAAATAATGCAAATAATTAATTTACTCTCTGCTTGATTTTAGTCTATTTGGATTCTCAAGTTAACTGGTGTTTTGTCTTATCATTTAAGTTACATGTGCACTACAATAACTTATGACATTCAAATGAACTTTGGCTCCTGACTATATGATTTGAAATGCTTGACTTATTCTTCATTCTGTATTCAAGATCTTCGAATGCATTTGAAAAAATTACCAAAAAATGTAAAAATTTTCTATCTTTACATCATCAGTATATATCATTGCAATAATTTGGAGTTTCTTTAATGTTTGCAGTTTTGTGACAGCAATTCAACCCTCACCTTTTCGCAATTCATGGGCAGATCTTTTTATCAATTTTCAAAGTGGGTTCTAACCTAGTATTTGTGCACTTAGCCCCATAGCATCGGACTATTTTCTCCTTATATATGTAGTAATTCTGCACATTTCTTCAGTGGCGAAAGTGCATTTGAATTTATGTCGCCATTAAAATAATGAATACAAATAACCCTGTGTAGCCCATGCATATCTGTTTTAAATCTTGGCTTATGACCATACAAGACGGATGATAAGAGCATGCAGTTCAACTCATAAGCTTGCACTTTTCATATTATTCATCATGGGGGGAAAATAGGTATTGAGATGCCACCACTGAATGTACTATAATATAGTGCAATGCAGTGCTAGAATAAGACTAGTGTTGCTATCGTTACTACTAAGTTATACAAAAAATAGGGTTGGAACATGCAGGACGTTAAATTATACAAGTAGCATACTTTTTTCCAGGATTGCAAATGTTTAAAGGGGAAAGTCCCATTTTGGCACATTGTAACAAAGGATATTTACGTTGTTCACACTTATTATTAGATATGAATGGTTGTGGCAATAATAATTGCAGCAAAGTTTTCATTTCAGTTAGACACTGAAAGTTGGTGGCGCCCTCTTGGACATGCATGTCTACTTGTTTAGTGAGAGTTGGTGCCTTTTATCCAGTAGAGGGTGCTACATACTGTCGGTAAAATGACGCATATTTGGGCTTTGCATTTTCAACCAAATCCATGTATTTGGGACATTTTATTTATTGATTGATGGACTCAGGCACTCAGGAAGGTGTTTGAAAGGGGGGGGGGGGAAGGGATTGAAAAAAATATTGGTTTCCAGGAGACAAAGGGGGCCCACCATGGGAGCAGGCAAAAACTCATTTTGTGGTGGGCCCGACCCAAAAAAATTATTCATAATTTGGACAGTAGGCAAAATTTTTAAGGTTTTTATAAATAGTTGCCAAAAATTAACACAAGATAGCGCCGCAGGCGACCTTTTTTGCTCAAAAACACTCATAAATGGGCTAGAAGCCATCAAAAGTGCCTATTTTGCCAGTAAGTTTATCTATTATGAGTAAGAAAATTTTGATGGGAGAGGGGGCTCTGCCCCTCCTGTCTCAAGACAAGAGGGTGTGACTGCCCCCCCCCCCCCCCGGTTCCTGAATGCCTGGATGGGTTCAAATCCAATTGCAATTGTCGTACCTTTTCCCTAATGTTTCATCTCTTTAAATGTACTCTGAGAAAAGATGGCATTATACAACAAAAATGCAATCTTTTATCCCACAAGACCCATCCCTGTATGTTGTTAGTTATTAAAATAGGATGCATTAATAACTCCCAATAAAAATCATCATGGGCACTTTCAGCTTACTCCCCCCCCCCCTCCTTCCCGTTATTTTTACATGTAAGCAATGTTAAGTGCATGCCAAAAGCAAATGTAACACAGGCTTATGTGTAGAAGCCATAAGCCCAAAATGAAGGGCGTGCATGACCAAACTAGGTTGGATAGTGCATGTATACTTACAACCTGGTGTTTCACATAAAAGTGGCCCGTTGCTAATGCAGTCGCAATAGCGCGAGTCTACTTTTAAAGGAATCACTCGACTTCAATATCTGTAATAAATATTATCGAGCATTTTAGATGACAGCAAAGTTGGTGAGGACACGCCTTTAGCACAACACCATTTTCGTGTATTTAAGCCCAGCCTAGAATATGGCATATGCATGTACATGCATGTTTTTTGTGTGTTTGAAAACTGGGTTTAATCATCGACCGCAACACATTGTTTTTTGTTCTATCATGATATACACCCCGTGATAAATTGAGTGAATTGAAATCTTGGCCTGCCTACTACCATATTCATTTTATACGTATCCAAATCTGTTGTTATCCCCCAGGAATTATATCGACTTACACGCGCTTTTGATATCAGATTTATATGTTATTATACATATGTATACAGGAAACAAACCTTCATATTTATGCATCAGATACAATATTCTCAATGCATATAATGGAGACTAAGTATTTTCTTGGAAATGGTATTATTACATGTCAAGTATTTCTGGGTTATAAGATTCTCTGGAGGCGAGTTTATTGAAATATTTGAAAATGAGTATTCATTTTGCGTTTTTAAGTGTTATTCGATGTTCAAGCTCGTTGACGTCATATAGTAGGCCTATCATTCAAGAGTATATTTTGAAGTTTGTACCTTTTATATTATGGAATTTTTGTGGCATCCTATAAATACTCATGGAGAATTCAAATGAACCAAGGGATCAGAAACGAGAACCTGATTTTGATTAGTGAAGTCTGCACCATGATTTCAGGTTATCTGCTTGAATATTATGCAGAATTATTTTAAAAGAAAAATCCAAGACTCACCTGAAGAATCAGGAAGACTCACCTGAAGAATCAGGAAGACTCACCTGAAGAATCGGGAAGACTCACTTGAAGAATCAGGAAGACTCATTTGAAGAATCAGGAAGACGCACCTGAAGAATCAGGAAGACTCATTTGAAGAATCAGGAAGACTTATTTGAAGAATCAGGGAGACTTATTTGAAGAATCAGGGAGACTCATCTGAGAAATCAGGGAGACTCATCTGAGGAATCAGGGAGACTCATCTGAGGAATCAGGGAGACTCATCTGAGGAATCAGGGAGA
>JAQIXP010002274.1:0-15556 GCA_034700285.1 Proteroiulus fuscus
TTGGCACAGAAATTAATATCTAGTAATTGTGTACTGTTTAAAAATAACTTGTTTCAAAGTGAGACTGTCTCTTTAATAATTACAATTTGGAAAAATTCTCTGGTCAGCATGTCAAATGGGACAATGCATTCCTTGTTTAATTTTTGTCACGTGCACCCTCTTCGATGAGTAATTCTACAAATTTCTGGGTCGATTTTAAAATGTATTGGAAAAAAAACTTACAAAATAATGGGTTTAAGTACCTGAACCAACGTCTCCTTCGTACATAATCAGTGAGTCCTTTGTATCCATGATAGGACATTGGAAAATCCTTTGCATACTGCCAACCATCTTTATCGACACCTCCAGGAGTATTGAAATCCACCATCCAATCTGTGACCTATATAAAATGAACAATTGCAGCCCATTTTTATCATTTAAAATGAACAAACAGATCACACAAATGTGTCAACTTTCTTTATGTTTTGCCAAGTTATTTTCTGCTTGCTTTTAAATGTAACTTACCCACTGCCAATGCATAGATGGTAACTTTGTATTTTCTTTTGTGCATTCGTGTCTGCCAGTTTTGTCGCTCCACACGTAGCGATCCGTTGGCAGTCGACGGTTGGAGAAACCAGTGAGCGGATTCCATCGCTGATTCTCGTAAATGTACATGCAGCGCAGGTCTGACATGGAGTGGACATTAATACTGCTACTGTCCATGCCTAAAAATAGGCCAAATTCGTTAACATTGTTAGTTTAAATATTATTAGGATATTCTTATTATTGTAATTCTTTTAAAGCAACGATTCTGTAACTCAAACCGTTGACTTTTTAATTTGAAATTTCTACTTTTTTAAAACAAAATATATAATTTTTTTTATTTCAAAATGTAGTCCTTTTTTCCAGAAATGATGAGTTTAAAGCTTAAAGTCAAAAATTTAAAAGAAATAGTCGAATGTTGAGCTTAAACCCAGCTTTATTTATAAAAAGTCAAACTGTTATACAAACTTTTGGGTTTAAATGGCAAAATGAACCTGATAAGAACTGGTCTCAAAGGTAACTACAGCCCCATCGTAAATGTGCTTACCTTTGAGGAAGCCACCTCCCCAACCTCCAGAGTAAATCCACACTTTTTTATTGTAGCCAATGCCCCAGACAACACCTGCAGCACAAGTTTCAACTATACGAAGATGACCACCTAATTGGTGCCAGAAGCTACAACATATGCAAATTGTCGTAATGTAAGTTAGCCAAGGTTATGAAAAGCAAAATAAAAATAATGCAAACTTCAAAATATTTACATTTCAGCAGGATGATTCACTTCACCATTGGCAGGAGGATCATGGGCAAAGATATCTCCGCGACTGGTCAACGACCAAGCCGCTTTGGAAGACGGCGCTCCCCTCACCCCTTGAATTTCACAGCAAATGTTGTTAAGTAAGGATGCCTATAATACAAAAGTAGATAAATTGTTACACTTAAAAAGGAAATGTTCACACCAAAGCAAAGCTTTATTTTGTTGAAAACTTAAGGCCAAATAATTGATGTTTTGTAGCAAAATTACTGACAATTATGATAAAATTATTCAGTTTTTGTTGCCTAAGGACATTAACAAAAAAGGTTTGTTTTGGTGCTTGAATGTTTCCTTTTAAGGGAAAGTCTCCTTTTGAAAAAAAAGTTATTTTTTAAAAAAAAATACAAATGTAGAAGGGCATAAAAAATGAAATTTTAATTGGACTTGCAATGAAATTAATTGTAATCTTTTTTGAAAGAACTTGATTTGGTGGTAAATGGTTTTAATAGGAAGTATCCAATATTTTGTAAAAATATTAGGTGACATTGATGATTAAGTTGATTACTATATACCATTTGATTTTATCAGTATCTTAAGTAGGATTCAATACACATAAATACGCCACAGAGAAAACGTGAAACCATGAATGATAACTTTTAGTGTTTTAATTTACAAAGGGAATATAGTAGATGGTACCTATATAGTATTATAGCAGATGGTGCCTATCATTTTGAAATTATGTGATGCAATGGCGCCAATTATGCATTTTCGAAAAGTCATGATTTCTGAATTATGATAACTCTGCTGCAAATATTAACTATTATGGCCTTCTCAACTACTGTTTGTCTTTATGCTAAAAATAACTTGTTCCAATGTTAAAACTTTCCCTTAAATCAAAATGTCTGTGGCTAAACATATATTTGGGTTGGTTCTAGAACCTTCGTGTGACCAGAATTAAACCACCATTAAAATATAAGACTTAATGGAGAGCCACACAAAGAAATTAAATTTACTTGCTGATGTTTATTCCTACCCAATCCTCCAGTTCAGTATCTGACGAAAAGGCTAAACGCAAATGTTTAAGATAGTAAATATTCAGGACAGGTCTAAAACGGTCGCTTGCACATACGACACATGTTACCATCTTCAGGTCGCACACCACCTTAAATAAACCAATAAATACATAAATAATAAAATTGCAATTGACAACTTCAAACAAAGACTATATATAAACAAATCGCTATAAAAATAAATAATTGCAAAAATTATAATCACTTTTCCCCAACAGTCAGCTGATGTACTGATACTGTTGCAACGCAATGTAGCACCTTCAATTCCATTTTCATCGCAAGTTTTCTCCAATTCTAATTTGCTATCGACCCACTGGCTGTACCTACATTCGTTCAATACCAGGGCTTTTCCGGTTGTTATCCAGGATGCCTGAAATGGTGTAATTACAACTAGCTGTTAACTTGACAATGCTATCAATTTTTAATTTCTTTTTAAAATATGAACCTACTTTATCTATGGCTTGCTCATAGCTAGTAAATGGCTCTACTTCTCGTGATTGGCGCATAATTAGTAGCCTGAAAATTTCTTTACGCCATGGCTCATTGATGAATGACTGCTGACCAAGTCCTTCAAATCAGAAAGCTTAATTAGCTGGACACAAGTTATATTATAAATCAGTTATAAATAAAAATTTTCTAGCATGTTTGCTGCCATGTTGTTCCATAAGTAAGTGTTAATTCGTTATCGAATATATGACGGCCTGTTCGCGAGCTCCATGGCGACTACAAATTTCCAGGTTTTCCAGGGTCATTTTCACATTTTTCCAGGTTCAAAAACATTTATTCTGGATGGTGCAAAAAGGAAAAAAATGAAGTGTACAAATTTCAAAGCTAATCATTTGCTTTCCATTGAAGAGCCAAGATATCATTTTTGATTTTTGCAGCAGCCAATTAGCCAAATCATTTTTTGTGCTGATTTTCAGGATAATGTTAAAAAAATCAAAATAAAAAAAGATGATATTAAAAATGTCCAGGCTTCAATTCAAAATTCTCTGAGTTTTCCAGGGTGAATATAAAATTCCCTAGGTTTTCCAGGTTAGTAGTCACCATGACCTCGCACATGCAATGTGCTCCCGCTGCAGAAATTGCCAAAGACAAGTCGCTTATTGTTTTAAAAATCATAACTTTCATTTCTGCGTTAACTTTGCATAAAATGGAAAATTACAATTAAGTCCCAACTGTTGTGTTACAGCCATATTTTTTTGTGACACTCCCCTCACGGGCTACGAGCCTACGCAGCTTCCGGGGGATAGGTGCGGTCGTGGCCGACTTAAGGGAACTGCTCCAGCATTTACTTGAAACCATGAAAACTATAACAAGGCAGCCGACCTTGGGAATCGAATCCAGGTCTCCCGAATGCCAGGCGGGTGTGTTACCACAACACCACCGTGACTGACTCAGTGTATACAAGGTCATATATTTGTCCAAGGTCTGTTTATATATACATCATTTAAATAAACTAATGTAACCTATTTGTCCATTTGGACAAATAGGTTAAATTAGTTTATTTAAATGATGTTATGAATGCATTAATTAATAACAAAATCAGTTTATTCTGGGTATGCCTGTCTTTCACAGAATTATGTCTGAACACTTTTCTTTAGTTTGTCAGACTTTTAAAAGACAGTGCAAAATGTTCAAAACATAACAGCTTGTTGAAAACAGTTCAAAATTGTTAGGAATTGAATTAACATGATGTTTAAGTCACTAATGACATGGGAGTCTCCTTCTGATAGTGGGATAACCTCCCTACCACATGGAATCATAGGATGATTGTAGGGTACTGAGTTGAATTGAATTGAAAAGAAATTCTGCCTAACTTTTGTTTGAGAAAATGTCAGTATTACTGTAACAGGTAAAACACACCAGTTGATAGGATATCTATTGAAATATCAATAGCCTAGTTTGCAAATGTTGCCTAAGTGAATGACTACTTGTAAAAGTGTAAGCTTATAAGTAGTCACCTACTTAAGCAATTTTTGCAAACTATTGATATTTCAATAGATATAATCACAAATTACATGTTACATGATATTACAAAAAAAGCCATGCAAAAGTCCAGCAAGACTTTTGCATAGCATTTTTAAAAATTACCTAATTTGTCTGACTTTTTTTGTTTTGGCAAATTCTGAAGATCAGTGACATTCTGAACAACCTGTAGTCGTACAAGACATATTATGGAAACATCTCAGCAGATTTTTAATTTTCTATGTGGCAGGGCTAGCTACCTGGTCCAAACCAATTAGGTGGATTCTGAACATCGACCTGGCACCCACTGCCACTTATCCAAGTCCAAGAAAAATCTGCAAATGCGTCATCATAATACCCAGTATCATCAGAACACATCCATGGGGGCACCTACACCAAAAAAATTGTGTGAAATACAATAAGCAATAAGCCTATACCCATAAAACTACAAGTCACAAACAATATTACACTAAAGTGCCAAAATTTCATACCCGTTATAACAAAAAATTAAAATCACGAAATTAAAAATATATGCAATTCGTTTTTTGAAAGTTAATCGACAATGACTATTAGCCTACTCCTGGGTGGCCATTGACGATTCTTGACCAATCACACCATATCAACTGTTTTAATGTAGGCCTACAATATTAATTTTACTTTTTATGATAAAAAGAAAATATGGTAACAAAATCCTTACGTGCAAAGACGCCAGACTGGATGCACGAGACTTCATGCTGGTACTTAATTTTCTTCTGTCTTCAATATTAGGTGTACTAGGGCGAGACCGATTTGGATCATGTTGCACTGTTTCAAAAATCACACTGGTTTTAGCTTTATCGGATTGCTCATCACACACCACAGAAGGCTGAATACTATCTTCATTTGACATCAATATAGAATCTGAAGGAATTTGAGTTGAATCCTGAATGTGTTCGTCTATCCGTAACACTGTATGAGTTTCAAACTGCTTATCGTTATTTGCTTCGCTTTTCTGGGGTAATCCCGTGCTACAATTCACACTGGGTAATGAATGTGGAATGTGTAATAGGCTATCACCTATTTCCTTAGCAACGCACTCATCACTACTACTATAACTTTCGGCCCGATTTTGACGAGGCAATAAGATAGGTTTCCACGTTTTGCCACACAAGTCTTGAGCAGTTACGCTTGTTCTAAAAAAGAGTAACTTTTGTTCATCTGCCCCCAATGCCCAGACCTGATCGTTCAGTCCGACCGAGAGCAAGCTCATCTCACCGACCATTTCAACCCAGCCCAATCCCATGGCACAGTCATCCAATTCACCTGATTGCAGGCCTTGCACGCCTTTACGAAACCACACTTTGCAGTCCCGCGTGATTGCCCACACAGAATTTGTGCCAACGGATACCTGAAGAAGCTTGGAAGACTCGTTAGGAGGCGGCACCTCTCCCCAATCGCTGCCGGCAATTCTCGTGCGAGTGACGCCCAGGCGTACGAGGGCACTGCCGTTCCACATTACGGCCCACACCAAGCCGGTAGCACCAACAGAGAGCTGATTCACTTCGCCGCCCTGTGGAGTCACGACGTGCACCCATTTTTCACCTTCTGGACACGTCGTGTTGGTACCAGTTCGAAACATTATCCGGCCCAGAACCGTAACCGTCCAAACTGTGATGGTGTCTCCGTTTCCGCCAGGTATGTCCTGCCCGCCAACTGCCACATCGATAAAAGGCTCAAGGACTGGGTCATCGTGAATGCATGGCACATTAGCCCAATGATTGGTGGAGACGTAACGGCGTAACCGAGTCCACTTTCGGCGTCTGACGTAAGACAACCAGCTCTTCTCGTTAGTATAAGTGGCCGGAAAATCAATGGCGTACATCCAACCTTCAGGATCGGAGGCCTGCCCATCGAACGTGTGTTCCACTCGCCAGTCTCCCTCCCACTGCCAGCTGAGGGTTGGAAGCTTGAGTCGTTCACGAGGTCTGGCCTCCAGGCCGTCTTCATTGCTCCAGGCTGGACGATCTGTTGGAAGCAGGCGTGAGCAAAAACCCTCTTTTGGATTCCACCGCTGATTCTCATATGAAACCTCTTTCCAACGGATTGGAACGTCTGTCGCTACGTAAACATAAACCTGATGGTCGGACCCAATTCCCCAAGCACATCTGTGACAACCGATATCTACTCCTGAAACTCTTTTGAATTCCATGCCACAGTAGGCTACCTCATCCCAGTGTTGACCACAGGTGGACAAAGTATAAACCTTGCCCTGGTTGGTTACAGACCATATAACAGTGGATGGCATCTTGAATTTAATCTTGGGCTAATCGTGAATAAAGGCGTAAGAGGTAGGATAACGGTACCGTACTTCTTTAATTTTGAGAATGACATGTGATCGTCATTATAATACAAGGAAGTAAAATTCTCTTAAAACTTGACAGGAGAGGATTTTGGCGCAATTTTGGCATGATCGATATTGATCGACGTTGATGAAAATTTCTGAGACACACATCATGAGTTATCCCAAGGACTTATCTTCTTTTAGGTCGACAATATGCACTACTTAGGAACACGGAGAAGATATACATTTATAGTTACTTGGTGGAAATATCAAAAATAAATTAAATCCTGCAGGAATCTGGTTGAATCGTTGGCTTCTGCTGCAAATCAGAACGCCGCCAGGGTTGAAGCGCCACCTACCTCAATAGTCGGGCTCGCGCATCAGTCTGTGTCGTGGTCTGTGTGCTAGTGAATAATGAGCTTACCAGCCAGTAATTTTCAGGTAAAAACTGTTTAAATAGTATTTAGTATAAATTATCTTTTATCAATATTTGCATGAAGTTTTATAGAGCCCCACTAGTAGCTCAAACTTTTAAATGTGAAGCTATAATGTTGTGAAATACTGTAGCCTGAATGTGCGGTAAAAGACTGTACAGCCCGCGCACATTTGAAAGCTAGTGCATTTGTTTGTAGAATCCTGTCAGCATCCTGGCCCTGGAAGTCGAGTTTTGAAGCCAGAGATGCTGCAAGCACTGTTAAATTACTAGGTCTTCTCTGTGTAATGGGTAAAAGTCGTTCTGCCCGCCAGGTCTACGAATATATATTAAGGGTTGGGAGAGGGAGCTGGCGAGCCGCTCCCTGAAGTGCCTGTCCCAAATGCAGACACCCTCCACTGGGATAAACTAGTTATAACTATGAGAGACTGAGCGATGGAGGTAATCTATGCTGAAAAAAGCACTGACAATCTATGTCATG
The DNA here is from genome assembly GCA_034700285.1 of Proteroiulus fuscus. NCBI lineage: Eukaryota > Metazoa > Arthropoda > Diplopoda > Julida > Blaniulidae > Proteroiulus > Proteroiulus fuscus. The sequence continues at coordinate 7,549 of JAQIXP010002274.1, forward strand.
TGAGGACATATACCGTATGACAAAATTAGCAAAGGCAGTGACCTGCTTAAAGTTATAGGGCTGGGTCCATTGAGACCAACTCACGAATTAAATATTGGAAAGCCATGCCAGAATCGTGCCCACCTGTGGCCAGCCCCTCAGGAGGATCTTAAGCATGTTTTACTTTTTTTCCGGAATTGGGACCCAGATCTGCTGAGTGGGTGGATATACCGGTACGTACCCCGGCAGAGTTGCTTGGTTTTAATGGGTGTGACCATTCAAAACTAGGGTATCTGCATCTGCAGGGCGTGAAAGCCCTACGTTTGAAAGGAGTAGGGTCATCCAAGTATGGGCCTTGGTCACGGTGTAGTGTAGAAGTACCTTTGGCAAAAATTTGCTAAGATATCTCTTGGACTTTCATAGTTTTATGCAAAAACTCAAATATAAAGTGAATTTATCAATGCAAAAGAGTGTTTTGTGCAGTTTTTCTGCTGTAAAACTTCAGGAAATTTGTCGGATTATAAAACAAAAGCTGTAATTTCTGAAACAGCAGACAAAGAAAAGTGATTAGGCTAATGTTGATTTTACAAAAGTAGAGTACGAAAACATGTCAAAATTTGGACTATTTTTAACTCCTAGTTAAGGTAGAGTACGAATGTTAATATTTTCCACATGAAGTGATGCACATTCGTTTTCTAATTATTTATGGATGAAAAATCGTAAAATCTGTATTAATCTGCTGTTTTGAATTTAGGGAAAATGTCAAATCTTTTACATGGCCAGTCGTATGTACAAAGGGTAAATGCTCATGGATATAAAATGTTACATTTTACTAAATTCTGCCAGCCCATGCACATGATAAGCAACAACTGGGCCAATATTCTATTCTTTGTGATATGGTATAAACTATGTGCAGAAAGCTTGGACAGAGCAGGCTGAAAATATGTTCAGTGCTTAGTTTTGAATTTAATCCCACAAGGATAGAGTTTTAAGAGATGGATATTCCCCCGTATCGTAAATGCTTGCATGCCGTAACAAGGCCTACCTACAAACTAACAAAAACAGGTTTTTTTCTGTTTTAATGGTAGGCCCTACATGTTCTATTGGTGGAATTCTGACTTGATGCAATATATTTGGTGATAAATCAACTGTGGCAAATTATACTCTGAAGTTAAAAAATGAGTTTGTCTTCGGTTACACTATACAAGGTTCTGCAAACTAAATTTTGGATGCCCATGTAAGTTTTCCAGTTCAAGTAGCATTGAAAGTTACCACAAAGATTTTTAACTCGTTGGTATTCTAAACCTGCAGGGTAATACAATGTCGTGGTTCAAGGTATCCAGTTTACTATAGTGAACCAACATTTAAGCCAGACGATGTCGATAAATTATACGAAGATGGTCTGGCAACAGAGAAACAGTTTATCCCAGTAAAAGCAGCTAAAAGCGATGAACACAGCTCTGTGTTTCGAGATGATCTTGTAAAGTGAGTAGGCCCCCAATATTTATTTTCATCCTGTGTTTGGTGCATGGGATGAAAGTCATTTAAATATTTGTATGAATTGCTCATTTTTCAGCAAATTCATCAATTTGGTCATGGAGATGGGGAAAAAACATTTAGCAAGAAAGTTAGTTGAAAAAGTAAGCAATTATTAATTAAGCACTAGCCAGTCGAATTATAAAGAGTTTGATATTGTGCTATATTGTCCAACACAATGTTTCTCTTAATCTGACTTTCGTTTAATGATATGAAATTACTTAAAGGCCTTTGAAAACGTCAAAAGCATCCAGATTGAAAAATACCACAAAGCTCCCGAAGAAGAGAAAAGTCAAATTGAGTGTGATCCCGTTAAAATATTTTATCAAGCCATTGCTAACAGCAAACCACTACTTGCATTAACACCAATTAAAAGGGGAGCAATAGTATATCAGGTTAGTTCACTAGATTCTCTATTAAAGTTACACATTTCTTCTCAGTTTTAGAAAATGATTGCAAAACATTTACTTGGAACATGCATGAATTGACATTAAATATAGTAAGAGTGGAGAAATTATGCATTAATTTTTCCTAATAAACATGTAACTTCCAAGCATCAATTTCAGTGTGAGAACTCTGTAGGCTAAATATGACATTATATGGAAAGTCTCATTGACCTTATCAGTGTTCATGAATGTTTCTCATACAATGTCAAACTTTTGCAGGTTCCTATTCCAATATCCGAATCGAGGAAAAGGTTCCTAGCAATGAAATGGTTAATAGATGCAACAAACGATAAAGATAGAAAAATTCATTTTCCCGAGAAGTTGGCATGGGAATTGCTGGATGCATTCAAGAACGAGGCAAGCAATTATTTTTTTTTAAATTTGAAATTTTCATCAAAGCATCGAGTGACGTCCGCTTCTATCAAATATTTGTAGGGTCGTGTCATAAAGAAGAAACAAGAATTGCACAAACAGTGTGAAGCCAATAAAGCGTTTGCGCACTATCGATGGGGAAGATAGTTTCATCAAATTGGCAAGTGATTTTTATAATTAAATAGAATAAAAAGATAATTTAGAAATAGTTTTAAATATTTATTGGAACTTTACAACGGAATGCATCTTCTCTTTAATCAACGGTACTCTCGTAACAATCAGTATAACACTATTTATAATACCGATTTAAAATTAACAATATCCTTACATAATAATATAAAAATAATTGTATTTGTAAGCAAGATTGTGCTACGAGAACAAGTACACTGTAATATGATTAAATGAATATCTTCCTTGATTGGACGTCAGCTCGTATCAATATCATTGAATTGTGACTATAGTATTTTTGATAAAATGAGCAGTTGTGTACGAGTAATTCAGAATGGACTGTTCATTCCTAGCTTGGTGTTAAATTCCAACCTGGCCCGCTTCTACATAAAAAAAATATTATATAGGTACTTATATTTCAATTAAAAAGTGATGAACAGGAATACTGCATAATTATACTAACTTGATATCGCACATCCACTCTTTAAATAATAAAAAAAAATCAATTAGCTTAATGTATGGTGTTATATATAATGTCAACAAATTTAGTATAAAAATAAGGTTAAGACCTCGCAAAAAATAATCCAGATTTGTTTTCTGGAAATTAGATCATTTGGCCAAAAAAAACCTTTTTTTTAAAATCGATATTGTTGAGAAACAAAGATTTTTACACTGCAACCTTGATTTCATTAAAAAAATTGTAATTTGAAAATCAAGATTCCAAGAAAATCTTTATTTTGTTTCAAAAATCAAAGTTTTTGGACCAAATAAACTAGAATTGTAAGTAATCTAGATTTTTTTTAGAAAAAAAAATCTATATTATTTTGATAAGGGAGGTTACTTTTAATTATTAAACAGCACGTACAAGCCATAAAACAATTTTATTGTTATGTTTTAGAATGTTAAGGAGATAATTATGTTTTAGTAATTTCTTTCAAAAAATCGCCAAGTCTTTTGGCCTACAAATACTTACTTTATTTTATGCCGTTTTAAGACTTCATTAATTGTAAGCAGGCAAATGGGCCACAAACACGCTAGTACCCAGACTTCAATTGGGACATCCTGTAAACTGGGGTAACTACTACTTGCTAGGCTACTTCCCAGCTGCAGGTCAATAATGCAATATATTGTTTGGAAAATAATACTGTAAAAGAGAAAAAAAATATGAACCAAATCACAAATTAAATATCTGATATATTTGAAGATTTTACTAGAGTAAAAAATCAAAAAGTCGGTTATAGAAAAATAAATCCTTGAAAAACAAATAAAAGCTTCGGAATACAAATTTAAACATTTAAAAAAATGGTGTTTTTTTACCAACAGACAATTTTGGGAAATGCATATTTTTTTCTTCACAATATAGTCAGTAAAAAGGTTTTCTTTAGTGATCCTCCCCTTTTAATTCCCTGAATTAAACTATCATTCATTTCCATATGCTTACACAGTAGAAGCTGCTAGACTCCAGAGTCTGTTTACAAATGGGTTTCGTCTCCAAATTTGATGTGATTGATGCACAAAACTAGTCGAAATAAAAACTACGACAAAAAAATTAAGAGAAAGTATGGAGGATGATTGCTGCGCATTATAATGCATATTTATTTTACCTACCAAGATATATGGTTAACATAAAAGCTGTTAAATTTTGTGCCACACATAAGCTACTTGCATATTCATCTGACCAGCCATTCCACATATTTGACTTGCTGTAGTTTCTACATAAAGATAAAAAATATTTAAACTTTTCTCGTTGAATTTCTTAAAATATTACAATTTTACATACGTATTTCCAAGCAATAAGCTGCACACTTCATTGTTGTTCATTTGTGTAGGCAGACTTAGGCAAAATGCCGATAATGTTACGCCAAAACACAGCAGGCAGATCCCAACTGATGGTAAAAATCTTCCTCCACTATAACCCATATAACTAAAAAACGCCTACCATTTGATTTGATAAGATTACATTATCGAAAAATTAAGAATTTTTAAAAGTGGAACTTCCCCGTAGTTTTAAATTACCTGCTTTGTTATAATGTGGGTATTTTTTGCCGTCGCCAGAGTCATAATTTGCGTGTCTAGTGGGCAGGCAATCAAAGATAAACTTAAAAGAGGTATGGTAAAAATAACAAAGACAAGAATATGGGGTAACGAGATTGGCGGCGGAAGAAGTATTATGCACGAGAGCAGGATCAAAAGCGATAAACTTAAACTGCTAGAAAGAAAAAACTGGAAACAGTTGTGCATGGCCATCGTGAATTGACGAGCCTATATGAAGAAAAACACATTATTAATTTTACATCATGAACTCAATTTTGGCATGAAAACCATTGATAAAGGAGAAATAAACCCAGAAAAACCTTTTTTTAATGCTAGTACACTAGCATAAATTTTCTATTAAGGGGTGGGACTCATTAGTAAGCGAATCCCAAATAATGGGCAGGTGTTATGCCCTAACCATTTGGCATAAAATGTCGGGTCCCAATTATAGACGGAATTCTCGAGTTCTACCGAACCAGATCATGTAGAAAAAAAATACACAGAAACGTTTTAAGCAGCATTAGTCTGCCTACATTTCTGCATAAAATATTTCTGCAGAAATTCGTCATCTGAATTCTGAAATGCATTTTCGGCAAAAATAGGAACTGCTATCTTTTTCATATACGGTACATTTTACATATATATTTTTTTGAATTTCGTTAAATCCTTTCCAATGTTCAAATTTAATAAAAAAAACCTGCTTTTTACACACTTTTCCTTCAATTATTCTTACCAAAGTTCCGAAAGTCTCACAACTTTTTATCACAATTTAAAAAATAATAAGTGTAAAAAGAAGTAATGTGAAAAGAAGGAATAGTTGCTTTTATGCAGGGGAAATGAGAAGTAGCTTAATTACATAAATCATTCATTTAAAAATCAACTTTTATTATTCAAAAACTCTAACGATAAATGGTTGCTAGACTTCGAGAAATGTTTTTAGGAATACTAGATTTAAAAAGAAAGTATTAGGGCATTTGAGTTTATTTCCCCTTAAGTTATGTGACAAAAGAAATTTGTATAATTTTGCCTCCATCACAAGATGGTATATGCTGACAGGATCCTCTCTATAAAAACTCAAAGAGCACGACAGACTGTTTAAATAATGACTAAGTTGGATTGGAAGTGGAAAGTTTTCAGGCACGGTTTCGAAACTGGGTTGTTGGGCACACAGCTGAGGGTACAATGGCTCAATGGCAATACTGAAAATGAAGAAATGAAACATAATAGCTTTATTATTACATTTTCTTTGCCAAATCTGAGTCAAAAACTATCATTTATTAATTGCTTGCCTAGCATCTGCTTGCATAAAGAGAGGCATATTGTAACAGTTTGCAGAACTTCCCAGACAACAAACGACTTCCCCATATTCCTTGAAAAGTAAAACTATTCAAATACTTGCTACATAATAAGCCATTAGATAAGTAAATGACAAAGATAAGGACATTTTATACCTGCATTATTTTGATCATTTCAATGGTGGCTGCAAGAATAGGAAGAAAAATTAAGAATGATTCTCGATTCCAATGTTTCTTAACCATTTTATGTTTTGTTTTGCCGACCGTTAGCTGTGCAGTCGGTGAAAAGTGACACTAGCAGCGGGACATTGTCGATGTTTTCCAAATGTGGTCGCACGTTTTCAATGCCTTTTGGAAGTTTAGCCTGTAATTCGGTCCAATTTTATTCAAACGCTTTTAAGAAATTCGACTGATTACATATTAGATAACAGTGGCTACCCTATTTGACATGTCGAATGTGATCGGAACACTCTGCTCTGTGCTTTCAGTGACGTGGCTCGGAGAACGCGATGGATGGCCACATTCTTCCATACTTTCACCGCCGTGTTGATCGATAAGGGCGTCCGTGATGTTCTCGTGACTATCATCTTCGTTTTGACTTATCGCCGACGAAGTTCCACGCCATTCGGACGATCTACGAATTTCGACGCAAAACGTAAGTTATTTCTGTCTTTGTCACAGAGTATATTTGTTAGGGAAGCATTCTTCTATAATTTTTAGTTGTAAGATAGTTAAGCTTTCACGAAGGGTGCGACATTGCGCTTTTATCTTGTCCATTTCTTCTAAAGCCAGAATTTCAAAAGATTCACCCAAATTCTACAAAGTTTACCAAACTTTCAAAATTCTACAGAATTCTTACAAAATGCCCAAATACCTTCCAAATCTCACTCCAAACACAAAAATAAAAGTATCGCCCGTAGAGGCTATTTACTAGTACTGGCTATTTTGTGGGAATAATGGGGTAGGTGAGGTCGTGACTGACTTTAGGACACTGTCCTGGCAGTTGCTTAGAGGGACCATGGAAAACCGCAAAAACCATAGTCACAGTCACCTTGGAAATCAAACCCAGATCTCCCAAATATGTTAAACCTACTTAGAGCAAGGTTCCCTATCCGAAGAGTCTGATGCAGTTTCGGCAATAGTAACATTGTGAATACTAATTTCATCCTCAAACTTCACAGCACACGTGTTCATATCCAAGTTGATTAAACTTGGGGCACTCTGGCTGCGCATACTTTCCAAAGTAGATCGCATCTACGAATCATAGAAAAATGAAATGTTGCACAAATTGATTACCGATGCACTATTTTTTCTTCTTAATATACCTTTGGGGATTTAGAATAGTCATTGTTGCCTAGGATCTCGTCAGTCGAGGTCGGTTTTCGGCTCAAGCTGTTTTCCGAAGCTTTGGCCGAGTTACCGCTTTCAGACCTTTAATTTTAATCATTCGTTTAAAGATAATTGCACGATTTTTACCCGTGAAAAGATATACGTGCAAATTATCCACCTTGTTCTTTGACTTAAAAGCGATATATGGCAATTCCAGCCCGACTCTAACCCCATTTTCTCCGAAAAAACCCGACTGCGCAGCTCGTTCTCTTTAGAAAAGTGAACGAAGCGAACACAAGCCTTGTCTAGCTGTTCAATTAAATGCACCATATCCTAGAATTTCAAAGAATTGCAAATCTATCAGATGCCCAATAAGTCATTGAATAGTGTTCTTGATTTTACTCACTGTTCTTGCTTGATACTGCATGGCTACCATACCAATAAAAACTTGGTTACACTGAACTTCGAAACACGAGTCGGCATCATTTATTGGCTCGGAGTCTTGTAACGCATGCCCCAGAAGTGAATCGGAACTTAAGCAACGGCTCATGACCTTCACACGAGCATCAGCATCCCAAGATCTAAAAAATACAACATATATTCGGATAAATTTATCGAATTTATCAGAGTATTAAATTCAATGTAATCTCTCTCTTCATTTGAGACTTAAAACATTAGTGTTAAATTCAGGCTTGGACGAACCCACCGGGCAAGCGGCATTTTCCCGGCGGGCCGGCCACTTCATGGGCCGCCTGCCTGACTTGAAGGGCCACCTGCACCTGTCTGACTTGATTTTTATAGAACTCAAGTAGCGAGTGCGAGTGAGCTATGTGCTCTAAGCCCTCATCA
>JAQIXP010002275.1:0-15552 GCA_034700285.1 Proteroiulus fuscus
TAATAATTCTTTTTTCTCGCTCTTTTTGTCTTATTTCCAATTACTATCAACAAATCTCTATGCATTTTTACTTCATTCCCTAGGTGCCTCTACAAATCCTCTACAATGACGCGGCAGCATCAGCCTCGGGTCTACTAGTTAGTTTTATTAGTCTATAAGTCTATCAGAACTTTCAGCAGGGATGTGAACAGCTTAAATATCACTTGTTACAAAGTGGGAATTTCCCTTTAATCATTTTTCAGCCACCCTGTAAATTAAGTCCATTCAAAAAATCCATAAAATATCATTTTCTATTATGCTATAATAACAGATTTTTAAATGTTAGTTTTCCAGGATGTGTTTTTCTGGGAATTGATCAACAGAAGAAACTGGGTTACAAAAGTGTCCAAAATTTGCCAACAAACGGTTACACACGCAAGAACGTTGGATATTTGTACGCTATCCAACATGGCGCTAAATATATCTACGACACAGACGACGACAATCACCCCACCAATTCCCAAATCAATTTCAACCATGACGAAATCACCACCGGATTGATTTACGATGATTTCACCAAAGACGCCATGAATCCCTATGCTCATTTTGGACAACCCACCATCTGGCCAAGGGGCTATCCCCTGGATTTCATAGACAAACCCCATAACAACATCTACAGATTGTGCAAACTGAAAACTCCTGCCATTCAACAAGGACTAGTGAATGGCAATCCAGATCTGGATGCAGTATTGAAATTGACCATAAAAATGCCAAATCAGAAGGAAAACCACATCACCTTTGACCCAAGAGCACCACCCGTGATCTTACCCGAAGGTGTATTCGCCCCATTCAATTCCCAAAACACATTTTTCACCAACGACGCATTTTGGGCCTTGTTTTTGCCCACCTCAGTGGTGGTCAAAGTGACCGATATCTGGCGCGGCTATTGGGCTCAGAGACTGCTATGGCTCTTGGGTCATCGCTTGTCCTTTCTTCCTCCCAATGCTAACAAGTTCAGAAACTTTCCCAATTTCCTAAAAGACTTCCAAGACGAAACCCAGTATTACATGCAAGCCAACAAACTGATTCAGTTTCTGAAAAACTGGACATGTAACGCAACAGCATTTTTCCAATGTGTCAGTAAGCTCAGTCATGACATGGCCGAAGCAGAATTCTGGGACAAGTCAGATGCCGAACTGATTGATGCATGGCTGTTTGACCTGATTCAAATTGGGTACAAGGAACCCGACATGACTACAGCAACAGGTACACAAGAGTGTCCAGAAATCAACCTCACAGTGTATTTTTCTCCAGTCCAACAAAGCTGTAGTAGGAACCAGACATTGTCAGTGAATGACATTTACGGCTTCTGTCAGGACTATTTTCACGCATCCTACATCAACTACGAGGACCTGCCAAAGGTCAAGGGAATACAAGAAAAACCCAACAGCATGTTTGAGGACCAGTTATTAATAATCGTGTTCAATTTCCCATTTTACGCAAACATCCACATGCTAGAAGCCCTGTACCAGGATCACTTCCCAAACATGATTTACTGCGGCATTACCCAAACGTACGACAATTTCCTCGCAGAATTAAGACAAGGTCCATTTCCCTGGAGAAACAGGCCCATTTCCTTCCTAAACATATCAGAAGCCGGTGGATACTACGGCTACGAATGTGCGATACGGGCCATCGAGATGAATTACAACGTCAACGGATACATGGTATTGGGCGATGATGTCCTGTTCAACTTCTGGAATCCAAAAAGCATCGATTATCAAAACGCTCAACTGCAAATGGAGGCCATGGCCAGCATAAAACGTGATTTGGACAAGTTAAATTGGATATGGTGGGAATCCATTTACGGGAAAGTTCCCACAAACAAAGCCTTGGATAAGCTGGAGAGAATTTCAAAGTACCACATGCCTAGTGCCAAAAAAAGCCACATCGAAAAGTACGTTCAAAACAGATTCGGAGCCAATCTGAACATGACAATGGTCCACTATGCCTCATCGGACATGTATTACATCCCGAAAGCACTTTCCGGCATGTTTGTGGATGTCATGAATGTGTTTCTGAAGTACAAAGTCTTTTTGGAAATAGCAGTTCCAACAGCACTTGTGGGTTTGAGCCCCAGTGCACAGTCGAACGGATTTTGGGGCAGAAGTCTTTGGGGTGGGGATCAGGATTTCATCTTCAAATTCTACAATTCAACAGCTCATTACTTGCATCCCATCAAATTTTCAATGTTATTCACTAACAACGTAACACGATCAGCATTCTGCAATACTTATGTTTACGATTTCTTTAAGACTTATCAGAGAAATACCACGATGGCTTGATATTGTCCATGGAAATATAAATTTTAAAGAATGTTAGCAAATTATAAAATAAATGCTCTTTTTTACTATGCACAATCGTATTGTGTTTCTATAGATATATTTTTACCATGCAGGCATAATCTATGATATATTATGTATATATTCATTTTATACCGCATATGTGATAACACTAAATTCCTGGACATTGACAAAATATGTTGCCATGGCCAGTATAAAATTTACCCAACAGGTGTTGATGTGAAACAAATTATTTACACGAACTAAAAGCATAAACCAAACTGTCATAATTCATATATTAATGCATTATGCAATTTATGATACATACGAGTAAGTTTATTAATCCATGAATACGCCTTTCCCGGCCAAGACAAATAATGCACTGCCAATAAATTGGAACAGCACCATCTATCGACCAATATAGACTAGTATAATGGATATTTCAAATTGGACGGTGTCATTTTAACCCAATTCTTAAAAACATTTAATACGACTTAAAAATAAATCTCATCTCAATTAGAATAAAAATTAGCCTTAGATTGATCTCAATAGTTTCTTTTAAAATAAAGACTAATATGAAAATATTAGTCTTTTATAGGCCATGTATATGTATGTATGCAGTGACCTCCTTAATTATGACGTCGGCTATAGTGCTCCAGATGAGGGGTTTTTCATGGCTATACGTAATCATTATCATAGCCTACGTAGGCTATGTCATTATATACACAATCACAGGTGTGCATCTGTAATCATGATGGCGCTATAGTATATTTCACATTATTTTAGAAACCCTGTCACCAAGCGCATGGATACAGCTGCACGCATTGTATGCCAGAACATTGTCTTGTGCAGTCACAGTGCAGAACTCTTTCGTGTTTACGTAGAAACACACTCACCATTCCAATGACTCATTGCAGTGAAAGGGTTTCTAAGATAATGTGAAATTTACTATATATAGTAGGACCACTCAAAATGGTTTCGCTCAATTATAACAGGCTATAGATATCAGGCGTATTTTAGCGATATGGTCGTGTTACCATTTGGTTACACGGTCTGAAGCTGAGGGTTTTTTAATGTAACCAGTGTCGTTTTTGCGAGCAGGATGGCTATGCAGGGTAACAAAAAGGGTTAACTCGTGATCTATACCTAATTAGGTAACAGTACCAAATGAGATCATAAAATCAAAATGGCCACGAATACACGTCTGGTTAAACCGATCAACATCATTGGTGTCAACTGCTGTCACTTCATGGCCAGCATAAGCATGCGCAGGGTGTATGATAAGGGGGAGCAAATATGTACCCAGTCAGGCAGGGCACCCAGTTTCTGAGTACTTCAACCACTTAGGGGGTCTGGGGGGTTTTCCCCCAGCCGCCAGAGGCGAAATTTTTCTGCAAATAGTGATTTGTTTCATTGTTTTCATGTGTTTTTTAGGGAAATTTTACTCACAATTCTTACATTTGGGGTTGCCCAATATTGGAAGTAATTGAACAAGGTATTTGGGCAGTTACAGGGCTAGTGCCCCCCCTTCCTGCGCACGCCTATGATGGCCAGTCCAATAACCCATAGCATTTTTGCATTTGGGTTATAACCTATGACGCAGTTACAGTTCAAACGTTCCGGCCACAGTCAATAGCAGCTCTCCTGCACAGGCCTGTCATGCACCTGGTTAAGAATTATACACGGGGTTGCACATCTGTTAAGTTGAGGTGGCGTAGACTATATAGGCTGTTTATCTAGTTTTCAAACGCATACCCCTTCATAAGTATACTGCTATAAAACCTTCTACACTGCACAATATCATTATTGGAACCTAAGGGTGCCATCATCAACACAGGAATTATTATGAACTCCTGTTACTTGTTTGGATATTTTCATAAAGCAAATCCAAATAGAGTCCTTTCATTTGGTTGTGCCATAATATATATCACATGCTAGAGCTTATTCGTAGCTGAATTTTGCTTTGGGACAAATTGAGCAATAGACTTGCACGTGCAAACTGAACAAGCATCTCTGGAATAAGCATGAGCAAGTCTCGTGCCAAACTGGTTCCAAGTCGAAAAAGCAGGAGTTTATTTATCCAATATAGGCCTATATGGTCAGTTTAACCATTAGACAGAAATTTCCATTTCTGATATATAATTATTGTAATATTATTCAAGCAATTACTACATAATAGACAATGAGGGAAATATATATATATATATATATAGGATGCACCAGTTCAAATTGCATGGGTTATAAACCAATTTCCATTGTCCATTTTTTTTTTTTAAATCAATGTATCCATCCGCTTTTTATCAAAAAATCCAAATAATATGAATTATCTATATATACGGTTGATAAATTCGGAAGTATATGAATGAAATACTACTCGGGGTTTTACAACTAATATCAAAATTTCCTGAAAAGCGTGCAGGAATGTGGCAAATAAACTGGAACAAATTTTGACAAACTTGAAAAGTTTTCCTGATTCCAACAGGCTGCGAATTTAAGTGCAATGAGCAACTCAATAAATGACAAGATCAAAGGTATAAGCCATGCACTTAAAGCATACTTGCATTGCACAAATATACACCGACCATTAATTGATTATGCATGTGTACATACTCGGGCATACATTAGCCTATACACAAAGACAAACATAACTAATGTTCAACAAGCTGAAGCAGGCATGTATATATCAAAATCAATACAGTGTACTATATAGATCCAATATCACTTTTGAGTCCTTGACCAATTTATATTGAATAACTTTTTAATAAATTTGCATTGATCAAATTCTGTCATTTCAGTCCACATGTATACTTATATACTGCTATGAATTTTTGGCAAAAATGTTTGACGAAATTGGCCCAATTAACTGCCACATCCCCAAACCAAATTCCAGCAATTTTAAAGGTCAATATAATAATATACAGTGCACATTTCAATTCATATATATAATTATGATAAGTAAATATTTTTTTATTAAACTGTCGTTTCAATTCAGCACAAGTTTTCTTGCAACTTCCATACATGTCACGCACAATTCAATGCACATCAATGCAAATTGCACATGCATGCATGCAGTATAAGTTTTAACCATCATAATATGCATGAAATGCAAAACAATTTATTTACATGTAATAAGCATGCATAATAAACTGTACGCTCGTATAAAGGCTCTTTCACATTCACGTGTACAAACCGTTACATGTAATATGCATAATAACTGTATAAAGGCTCTTTCACATTTACATGTATTACAAACCGTGACATTCAGTTTGGCATAATCTCCATTAGTAGAACGCACATTTTGTATAATCCTTTTCTGTATATAATATTTTCATATAATGTCTAGTGATAAGGAAAAGTCTTTTTTCGCATAATACAATTCTGTATAACTTTTGGGAATAAACTTTTACAAAAACTTGGGCTATAGGCAAAAATTTTGAAGGTTTCGTACATGAAATTGAATAATTGTTATATGGTTTCGCACGAGCACGGACACCGCCCCCACTGAAGTTTATATATACCAAACAGGAATTATACAAAACGGGAATAGGTCGTCTTTGAAATGGTGCCCTTTGAAATAATTTTCTACTTTATATATATATATATATATACACGAAACGGGAATTCCCTTATCACTGTCCTTTTTGGTATAATCGAACAATAGAAAGGGTGGATTATTCCAAATGGGATTATACCAAACGTCACTTAGCCTTTTGTACACATGTCACTAAGTATACGTGTGACGTCAGTTTGCAATGTTGGTATTAACCCAACTTTGCCTCCTATGTCTATGTCTAAGTCAATGTAATAAAATAACATGGAATGTGAAACAGCCTTTAGGCCTATTTCATTCAGATAAACCACCTGCCATGCACAACAGAAAGATAACCTGGAAAATTTGCGTCAATGAAAACTAATCCTAATTTATCACATTTAAATTAAAGGTGCATGGCAGATTCTGCAGAAAAATGCTCTTCCATTTTCTGCATGTAAGCTGCCTTGAATATCTGTAGAAACATGAAACTGCTTCTACAGAAATCGAAGCTTTGCTTTCTACAAAAAACTTCTGAAGAATTAATGCACATCAATAAATTGCATACTTAAATATACATAATAGTAAATTACATATCATTTTTCATTCACAAATTTTTGCTTATATCCTAACCATAAAGGTCACCTCCCCCCCCACCAAAAAAAATAATAGGTGAATATTACTTAAAATTTATATAGGATACTATTTTTCAAATGTAGGCTAAGGCATAGACGAATTAATACAATATTCACTTTATAAGATTAAATGCTATACCATACCTTATTACATTTCAAAACCTGATAATTAGCAACTTAATAGATTATGATATAGTAAACTATTCTCTGTTCAAAGTAGTCCTAATTTCCTGCCATTGGTCTCATACATACACGCATACTTCCTACTAAAATTTTACAAAAACTTTTCTCTGACCAGATATTCCATGGAGGTAAACATCCCTAACTTTTGAAATATAATCTCTGCAGGAAAAGTTAATACAGTTTATCAGAGATAATGTGCAAGCCAATGTATTTTAAAATCAGGCTACAAAATCAATCAAAAACTGCACATTGAAATTGTTTGAGCTATACATATATGGCACATGTATTAGAAGACTTGTCACATATATAAACTTATATCTTTGGATTTAGAAGGATTATCCATAAAGTTTAGCAGATCAATGATATGTATATCAGCTAATGTCTATCTCTTTACAAAATCCAACCAACCAGCAAAATAGAAATATTTAATGCCAACTTTCACTGACCATTAATTTTGCTCTTCAAAATTTGCTGAGATCAAAAACCACATGAGTCTAGATTTCTTGTTTTCAGAAAAATGCATTTAAAGAAAATCGATATTTATTGCATAAAAATTACCTATTTTAAAATTGTGAGCATAATTCTTAAGACAGAAACTTGCACTTTGAGATATACCTTCACATTTCGGTTCCCTCAAAAAGAATCTATACTTGTTTTGAATCGATCCACCTTAACCCTATACCCAAATGTGGGTACTTATAATACCTAACACTGGGTATTCTGGCATTCTTCGTCTTCAATGGTCAAAATTTGTAGGGAAAAAGTAATCAGTGGCAGATTTAGGGGGGTCGAGGAGGTCCAGACCTCTCCCCCCTTGGACGACCAAAAGTGCAAATTTTTCCTTAGCACCATCCTTCCATTTTGGTAATTTTTAGCCCATCTTTTGAGTGTTTTTGAGTGAAAAAAGTCGCCTGTGGAGCCATTTAAAATCCATTAAAAAAATTATATATATTGGACCCCCCCATAAAAAAATCCTGGATCCGCCACTGCTAATTACCTCCGTAACCCCCCACCCTTCCCCCCTGGATCCGCGCCTGCAATTATCCTCAACTTTAATTTGTGATGAAATTTAGGCAGTAAATAAAGGAAAATGTACAAATAATATATACGTAAAATAAAATAATTTAGCACACTTATTAAATTTGCATTTAAACATAATTATTAAATATGTCATATTCATATTAAGATTAATGGCAATTAATTTCCATCATAATTCAGTTTTCATTTCCGAAAAGCACCTCATGTCAGCTTATATAACGTGCAATACGTGTGTATTTATCCAAAATGTTATAATGTTTGTATTTTCAAGTGCACAATGTTGTTATGGTTTCATGTGTTTGTTATATATATACATTTACTTCGATTGTAGGTTACACTGTAATAGCCAATAGAGTGGCAGTTCTGAGTATGCCTATGCATGACATGTAGTATAACTAAAGCTCATTTTATCCTAGCAATAGCTGAGAATAGCGGGCTATACCAATCAACTGCTATCAATTATTTTATATTTATATTTAAAAATAAATCAGTAGCAATTGAACTGATATACAAGAAATGGCTGCAGCAGCATTCTGCAATAGGAAAATAGTCATTCAGTGCACTCTATTTCTTTTGATTCTAGGAATGGCCATTTATTTATACATCGATGGGTAAGCCTTGACCTTATAGTTTCAATTTATTTTATTACAATTATAATTAAGTTAATCTGACCCGACATGCATTTGTATAAAAATACGTTAAGTCCTAATAAGAGTAGGCCTACACATTATACTGACCCCATATTTAAATTAAATACTTTTTATGCAAAAAAGTTTGCACAGGATTTTGTAAATAAACCTTTTGTTAGGGTCGTTCGAGTATTACACGTGTTGCATGGAAAAATCTACCATGCATCATAATTTATTCTTGCTATTTTGTGACTTTCTCAAATATTTATTCAGTCATTTACACAATACCAGCACTAGCCATCAGGGGGAATTAAATCAAATGATTTTTTTAATTGTTAATTTAAATTAAAGAATGAAAAATTAGTGATTTTCCTATATTTTTACTGACGAACTGTTATTTGAGTTGTTACATAGAAAACTCAAGCTTAGGACATTTCAAAATACACGGTATATATTGTTATATTGCATATATCACGTAAAAGAATTAAGACTATACCTAACTACAATCTGGGTGGGGTTCCTTTCGTTGTTGTGGACTCTGTAAAGTACATGGGCTGATAATCCACATTATACCAACACGTTTCTGTGGAATGAGCAAATCATTATGATGGTAGGTACACCATTGGTATATCCATGGCTCATTCCCCTTCCCTATACAAAATCTGATGAAACCCATCACTACGACCCCCCCACCTCTGAACTCACAAATACCACCCTGCTCATTCCACAGAAATGTGTTGGTAATGTGGATTCCCAGCGCAGCTACTTTCTGCAGAGTCCGCAACAACTAAAGGAACCCCACCCAGATTGTAGTTATATAGGTAGTCTTAATTCTTGTCTTAAAGATTTGTTCAAATAATATTTAGGAATTGCCATTTCATAGTTAAAGAAAAATGTTATAAAACGTTAGTGAGGCCCCTTCTAGAACACTGTGCTCCAGTTTTGAATCCAAGGCTCTTTCACATTCACATGTTTTTTGACATATGTCCAGTACATATGTCGCTAAATTTACGTGTGACGTCAGTTTGCAATGTTGGGATCAACCAAACTTTGCCTCCTATGTCTATGTCAATGTAATAAAATAACATGGATATGTGAAACAGCCTTAAAAGATAACCCATGTAAAGTCCATTGAAATGATACCATGCTAACGAGAGCTGCTAGATTTGTTAAAGGTATATAATTACCAAAGACCCGATAGTCATATGATGTGACCGAGATGCTGTATACATTCTCTAAATTGAGAATCATTGCTTTCTCGAAGGGAACATTTAAGCATGGGTTTGTTCGAAAGGTTTAATTTACCATGCCATTTAAATTTAGTTTCTTATATCTTAATCTGGTATATAGGCCTAGGCATATTCACACCACAATCCTCTGAAGGAAATTCGTGCTAGAACGGATGCTTATTATTATTGGTTGTTTCTCTTACGTTCTATAAGTCAACAATTTTTAAAGCTTGTTACGTAATATGTAGACGATTCCCAGTTAATTGCAACTAATTACAATTTATTTTACCAACAGAGTCGGCTATGGCAGCAATATAGTGATTCATATAAAATCACAATTCCTGAACAAAAAAGAAGAAATAATACTCATAGAGCCATCAGAAATGTACGAGAAATGGATTATTGTCACCAGTATATCTCATCCAACGAAAGACATTGAAAAATTGGCAAAAATTGAAGGATGGAAAGTACTAGTCATTGGAGATTTAAAGACCCCAAACAACTGGTCGTAAGTATACTATACTATATCGATGGCTTAATTCAGAAGTAGCGAATGAGCCAATTTGTCAAAAACGAGATAAGTGAACCATTCTGCATGATAAGTGTCCCTAATTAAACTAAAGTTTCAGAAATCAATTTAACCAGTAATAATTATTGTTACGGTTATAGAAGTGAAGAGTATATATAGCGAAAATCCAACAAGGTACCAATCTTATAAAATATAGAAGTAGTGAATGGTAGCATTCGTTAGTTTACCTTTTAAAATTTTTTTCGTGACCTGGATTTTTATAACAATACAAGTAGCGAACGTGACAATATTCGCCATTTGCTTTTTTTGTATTCACTTTATTCAATAGGCAAACTAATGAATGTGCACATTCGCTAATTCACACTTAGTTTATTTAACTTTCCTGCAAATTTTATTAAAGTCAAACTAGCGAATGTGCATTTTTAAGCCTTTTGTTTCTCAAATTACTTGATTAATTTGCTAATTTAATTATTTAACAAAAATAAGCACACTCCCTATAAAATACAGATATTGTTCCATCTGTTCTCCAAATTCCAGCCTTTTAACCTTGTTCATTTCCAAGTTATACCTTTTTTCCATAAAAACGCTATTATCTCGAAAGCAACTTTTGGCTTATTGGCTGCATGTACTTCTGAATTAAGCCATCGATATATATTTGCGAGAATACATGTAATGATTATCATTATATTTGCGATTATTTACCATTACCAAATAAACCTGATGCCCTGGCATTTGCAAGCCAGAAACAGGTGTTCATTATATAACATCATTACAACATACCAGCTACATGAAATGATGTCACGTATTATAATTATTAATATTCCTGCATGAATTTAACAATGGTAAAAAAAATCGTAAACTCCCTATTTTACAAAACTGTTGAAAAGTTTTGATATATATGCAAACACATTAACTCTATATTATCTATAGTTTACCAGGTAGCACCTTCATCAGCATCGATCAACAACGTGATCTGGGTTATAAAATAGCCGAATATTTGCCAACAAATAGTTACACACGCAAGAACATTGGTTATTTGTATGCCATCCAGCACGGGGCTCAATACATTTACGACACGGACGACGATAATCATCCGGTCAATGGTCAGATCGATTTTCACCAAGGTGAATTCACCAGTGGATTGATTTATGACGATTTCGCCAATGACGTCATGAATCCCTACGCCCACTTTGGTCAACCCACCATCTGGCCAAGGGGTTATCCCCTGGATTTCATAGACAAACTCAACAACAACACCTACAAACTGTGCAAACTGAAAACTCCGGCCATTCAACAAGGCTTAGTGAATGGAGATCCAGATCTGGATGCAATATTCCGACTGACCAGAAGACTGCCAAATCAACAGCACATCAACATCACCTTTGACCCGAGGGCCCCGCCGGTAATTCTACCCGAAGGCGTCTTCGCCCCCTTTAACTCCCAGAACACATTTTTCACCTACGACGCCTTTTGGGCCTTGTTCTTGCCCACTTCAGTGGCCTTCCGAGTGACCGATATCTGGCGTGGCTATTGGGCTCAGAAGCTACTGTGGCTCTTGGGTCATCGCTTGTCCTTTCTTCCTCCCAATGCCATCCAGTTCAGAAACTCCCACGACTATTTAAAAGATTTCGCGGACGAAAATCAATTTTACTTGCAAACAGACATATTAATAAAGTTTCTGAAAAGCTGGACATGCCAGAAACCAGCATTTTTCCAATGCGTGAGTCAGTTAAGCCACGACATGGTGGATGCCAAATTTTGGGACAATTCAGATGCCAAACTTATTGACCAATGGTTATCTGACCTAAGTCGTATTGGCTACAAGGAGCCCAAAATGCTTACGGGGCAAAAAGAGTGCCTGGAAGATTTGCAAACCGTGTACTTTTCGCCAGTACAAAACAGCAACCGAACAGAAATGGTGGCCCAGAAAGACCTGCAAGAATTCTGCACAGACCATTTGAACATTTCTGCAGAATCTATAGGCCTACAGAAATCTGGAAAAATCAACGAGGACATTTTACTAATAATCGTGTTCAATTTTCCATTTTATAAAAACATTCGTTTGCTAGATGCGATGTATTTTGACCATTTCCCAAATCTGGTTTACTGCGGCGAGGTCAAAAACTACCAAACCTTACAGGCAGAGATGGTTCAAAATGCGTTTCTCGGGTACCAGCGTGATATATCTTTCATAAACATAACTTCGGCCAATGGCTACTTCGGCTACGAGTGTGCCATTAAAGCCATTGAGATGAATTACAACGTCAATGGCTATCTGATCGTTGGAGATGATGTCCTGTTCAACTTCTGGAATCTGCATCAGTACATCGATCTGAACATTTCCCAAATACAAATAGCAGATTATCGGCGATTAAGTAGGTTCACTAGCATAAAAGAGGCCAATTGGCATTGGTGGGGCGAGGATTACGGTAAAGTACCAACCAATGCAGCCTTGGATGAACTTGAACGTATTGCCCAAAAAGACAGAGACACAGTCAGGAAGAATCTAGTCAAAAGCTTCATCGAAAACCAATACCAAGCCTATTTAAACACGTCGATATTATCAATTGGTGTAGGCGACACCTATTACCTTCCCAAACACGTATCGAAAATGTTTGTTGAGGTGATGAAAGTGTTTTTCAAACACAAAGTATTTTTAGAAATTGCCATCCCAACCACTTTGGTGGGCCTGACCCCTAAATCTCTGAAGGAAGGGCTTCTGGGAACAATCCTTTGGTACGGAGGAGAACGCAATACGCCATTTAAATACTTTAATTCTAGGACACACTATCTACATCCCTTAAAACTTTCCGAATTATCTACTAAACCAGAAATCAAAAAAGGCTTCTGTATTAATTACGTTGACTATTTGCTCAGGCACTGGTGAGGTTAGGATATACTTAACAGGGAAGATGACTCTAAAATAACTACCAACAGACAATTAATAGGAGAAGTTTCACCTCATGTCAAGTTAATTTTAAAATAACAAGCACAACAAATAAGTATAAAAATGTGAAATTCAAATTTTTACAAAATTTACCATCAAGAAAATAAATCTGGTTGTAGAGCCAGTCTTGGTGCAAAATGCATTTTCTTGTTAGCAAGACATAATATTCAACACAGATAGGCTTTTCATCTCCAGTGAGGATGACAGCCATGAGGATGACAGCTACGACAGCCATTTTAGGAATCCAATATGACTATCACATTGAATTGCAGCCAAAGAAGCCAAAATACAAATTATTTTCAGACATTTTATAAGAATTTTTCCAAACATGTAGAAATATTATAAAATTGTTTTATCCAAAAAGTGGCTTAATGCAGAAATGTTAAACTAGCCTACAGAATATTTCCTTTCTCCCCCCCCCCCTTCCCCAAAGAAACGTTAATTTTTCCCCCAATAAAATACGCAGGACTCATTTTTTTATATGAAAATTTGCTACATAATAAGAATACGTACAACACATTGTCATCTATGGGGACTTCCACAGGTCCAGCCAAAGTAAGCACAATGGAAGACAACTGTAAAAGGTCAAAGTGAAACTAGCGCTAGGTGGCGGGCCCAAATCCAAAAAATTATTGGAACCGACTATAGAGTTTTTGGCACAATACCAAGATGGCGGCCCAGTTGAGTCAATTTTGCCTGTCTGTTAGTAGTCTAGATGAAGATATATATATATATATATATATATATATGTATATATGGGGTGAGGGGGCAAGTAATCACCCTGCCCTCACCCTGGATTAAGCAGAGATTCTAATTGACAATGCATGCTGTCATAACCATGCAGGAACTCCATACTCATGCAATTTTGACTGATATATCGATGGCTTAATTCAGAAGTGGTGAATACGCCAATTTTTCAAAAATGAGATAATTATACCATTGTGATCCTGGAAGTGTCCCCAATGAACCTAAAGTTACAGAAATTAATTTACCCAATAATCGTTAAAGTTACAGAAGTGAAAAGTGGTGAATAAGCCACAAACTGTCATTTCTAAGAGTTAGAAGTGGTGAATAGTACAATTCGTCAGTTTACATTTAAAAATGTCTCCATACCTGGATTTTTAAGTGGCGAATTTGATAATTTTCGTTCTTTTCCCCCCCTTTTTTGGTTGCATTCTAATTTATTCAATAGGAAAACTCATGGATGTGCAAATTGGTGACTTCACACTTAATTTATTTCTCTTTCCTGCAAAATAAGTTTAAGTCAAAAGGGCAAATTTGCATTTTTAAGCCTTTTCTTTCACAAATTACTTAATTAATTTAATAATTTTAATATTGAATAAAAATTAACACATTCCATATAAAATATATATATTGTTCTATCTGTTCACCAAATTTCAGCTTCTTAACATTGTTTATTTCTATAAGTTATACCATTTTACCACGAAAACGCTATCTCAAAACCCATGCACTTTTTGCAAATTAGTGACTTAATTCTAGCTGAATTAAACCATCGATATGGGCCCTTTACAAGAGTATTATACTTTTTAAATTAATCCAAAATAAAGCACACATTCATCTTACAGACATCCACAAAGTTATGCAAACTGCATATTAAATAAAAATAAACAAAAACAAATATCGTATATATAACAATAAACCGATAACACCTTACAAACTAAAGTCTCAGACAAATGAGCCGATATTATAGATAAAATATTAGTGCATTATACTACGCATTGTGTGATAAAAAAAAACATTTTTTCCACATAAATTTAATCACCAAGCTTAATCGAAGTTTTATCAGCTTTAAAAAGTAGGCTATATATAGGCCTATATAGATTATGTAAAAAAAATTATCTCATGACTCATTTCTTGGTCTAGAAATGTTCGATTACTGGTAATCCTCAACATTTCAGCATGGCCAACATAACGTGTACCAAGAAATTAATATTTCAATGTATTTTGCTTGTTTTAGTCTTAGGAATCACTATCTATTTGTATGAAACAAGGTACGTACATCTGTATATACATAACTATAATTCAAATTTTTCAGGAAAAAAAATTTTTTAACAAACCGCAAATATATATAGATATTCCAGTGCGTATAAATCGGTAGCCATAATCAATGTGGTCAATACTGACACAGAGTCACAGGAAATCACCGCCACAAAACTCGCAATCAAACCAAGAAAAAAAGGTGGTGACAACAAATGGATTGTTGTCACCACAATAACCTCACCATCCAAGGACATTGAAAAACTGACCAAAATTAAAGGTTGGAAAGTGCTAGTTGTGGGAGATTTAAAAACACCAACAAATTGGAGGTAAGCCCACATTTTATAATAAAAAAAATTACATGCCTCATACTCAAATGATTGCTGTTCCTATAGAGAGCAGAACTTGCAGGGCCGTAGCTGCCGGGGGGGCAGGGGGGGGGGCGGCTGCCCTCCCAGACTCGATCAGAGGGGGCAGCAAAATGCCAGTCTCCCTCCAGCCCACTCGAAATTTT
>JAQIXP010002276.1:0-15544 GCA_034700285.1 Proteroiulus fuscus
TGAAAATCGATAACTACATTCAGAATGCACGTGACGTCATAATCATGCATCAGTTTTCAGTAAATTTAATAATCTTTGAAAAAAATAAAACCTTATCATTGAACTTTTACCCGTTCTTGAGTTATATCAGTTTGAAGAAAACAAATTTAACATTGAAATCCTCATAGGCCCATGCTGTTAAAAGTGTGGACAGCCCCCTAAAGTGAATCAACGTCGATGAGTATATTTACAATAAAAGTATTTCTTTCACAGGATTCTAAATACATTGGAAGATGTAATTGACTTAGAGGATGCATTTAACAAAAGAGACCCTGCAAATAGAAAGCCAGGCTCCTGTTCTGCTCTAATTAAACTACTTCCGGACAACAGTGACCTTAACATCGGCCACGCGACATGGGACGACTACAGTGGAATGATAAGATGTCTAAAAAAATACGAATTCAACTATCACTTGTCAGATTATCCAGGTAAAAATACGAAGTTCTGATGAAAATGGAGTCTTCCAAATTAACGCATAACTTCTGGGTAAATTTTGATGCTATTTTTAGGTAGTGATCCAATTCCTGGTAACGGACTAACATTTTCATCCTATCCTGGCTATGTACATTCCGGTGATGACTTTTATATCATCTCAAATTCCAATATGGTATTACTAGCTAGCATTCTAATTTCCTAGGAATTCACGTAGAATATTGTGATATACAAATAAATTGCAACTATTTCCCTTACTTTGACCACAGGTGATAATGGAAAGTACTATTGAAAATTTTAACGAGAAATTATGGAAGTATGTCACACCGAATACACTTCTAACATTCGTTAGGTCAATGTTGGCAAATAGGATGGCCACTGATGGACAATCGTGGAGTGACATTTTTTCACAGCACAATAGTGACACGTAAGTATGCATCAGGAGTGCACCAAGGCAGTGTATGAAAATAATATGGAATGCTTGTAATGGCAATTTATTTTCCAAATGATTGATACTATATATTGTATAGTTATACATTCTGATCGAGAGATCTGCAAGACTTTGATACACTCTTAGAAAATCCATGCTAATATTTATTTTTGTTTGTGATATGTATAGTGCTACTGTTTTCCCAATATAGTTACAATAATCAATGGATGATTATAGATTACAAGAAATTCCAGCCAAATAATGCAACCTTAAATGAAGGACTTTTGTGGGTTATAGAACAAATGCCAGGATTTGTTGAAAGTAAAGACATGACCAAAATGCTGCAAGAGCAAACTTATTGGGCCAGTTACAATGCACCGTAAGTCTAGGACCATCTATATTTATATACAAAAAAGTGTAGCAGATTTTAGGCCCCCCCCCTTATAATGACAATAACCAACCCGTACACCCCACTTCCTTAAAAAAACCGATTGGTAAAGATTATCACATTTTTGGTATTTGAAGTCGTCAAAAGAGATATCACTCGGACATAACAGTTTTACGATACAGTATATGAAAAAAATGTACAAATTAATAATTTTACTTTAGACAAAATTCGTAACTTACTAGGGAAGTTCCAAAGCATTCCGGTAATGTAATAGAAACCAACGTACTGAAAACGAGAAGTTTCAGATCCTTGAGCAGTTTAAGTTTCCTGATCCATACCAAAGTTTATGGAGCTTTTTTCCCACTGCAAGTCACTAATTTTTTATTTAATTAGGTATTTTCCACGAACATATGTACAAAGTGGTACTCGTGCTAAAGAGGTGGATGGAAACTATTTGTTTTCATATACTAAAAGTCCAAGAGCACTAATATTCGCGAGGGATCATCATAAAGTGGTGGGCACAGAAACCATGATGAAATTAATGAGGCAAGTGCAACATTCAATCATCGTTACAAGTCAAAGGTAAACCAAAATATCAATAATTTTGTGTTTAGATCAAACGATTATAAAAATGACCCATTGGCAATATGCAACTGCACTCCGACCCACAATGCAATGAATGCCATTGCAGCACGGGGAGACTTGAACCCAGTCGACGGTACTTACGAATCTGAATATTTGAAAGCAATGGCTTATGGAGCAATTGACATGAAGGTAAAGTCACACAATTTACCATCAAGAAAAAGAAGTTTCTTTTACCTTTTATTTTAATGACTTAAAAGATGCATTCGCCTAGCGACATTTTTGATTCAAAATGGAACTCAGTACATGTTCCATTTAGTTTGCTGGGATATGCACGTGCCAATTACATTTGGTTTGCTTGAACATGCACGTGCATTCAGCCCCATTTTGGAATTTAAAGAATTTGTGGAAGGATTGCACCTTTCAAGAACGGCTAAATATAAAGCTAAATGTCTTCTGTGAGTCGATATATACTAACGAATGCCAATCTAATGCAAACTCTTCAGTTTTTCGCCTATTCTGGTCCAACATTTGACCAACAGGACGAATCACACATTGGTCAACCTGATCTTTGGAATTTTTCCACCATACTTACGACATGGGAATAGCATGGAAAGGTGATAACGAAACTAGGATACAATGTACATGAATGCTAATAGTCTAAATTATCAAGAACAATGCATTATTTAAAACAGTATTTCATGTTGGCAATGTTATTCCTTTGGAAATCTAAAATCAAAGCTATGCTAAAATCTACAATCATAATGTGTAAGCATTGAAATGATAAGGTAGACGAACTAGCTCATAGCAAAGACAAGTGAGTTACCTTTGATGAAACATTCAAAATCGTCCAGAAGTGAGAGAATGGACATCTATAATCCTGGGCAATGATCAAGTGGGCCCTCCTTGGTGCCAAATATTTTCAGCAGGTTCACAATTTTCTTCTCAAATAGTAGGTTCAGTAAATAACTGTAAAATAAGTTATAAAAATGTCCGTTTTATCATGGTTTTATCCAGCAAAACAAATGTGAAGGGTGCGTCGTAGCATAATTTCATGTATGGTGGTTCATAAGGGTCGTTAAAAAAAGCTGACAACTAACTACCTATTCCAAGGGGGTAACCCCCAACCTTAACCAGGGTTGCGCCTTATGTCCTTAGCTAATTTGACAATAAAATTTATTCTAGTATTTTGATTTTTTTTTAAATATCTTATTTTATTCACATTTTTTACAAATTTGAGTCACAAATAATTTTATTGGAAGGTGGAAATGAAATTTGAGATTATTTCCTCCAAATAGCAATTTCTACTAAGATTGCTGTATTATCACAGACTTATAAACACACAGAATATTAAGGACAATTTCTTTTCTTTATAAAAACAAAAACAACTTTGTATTTGTAGAAAACAAGTTCCCGTACTTTTGAGATTTGCAGTTGGTTCTTGATTTGAAAATTGGCCAAAGTTCACCTTGAGAACCAGCTGCCAAAATTGCAGTTGAGGAACGTAAATCAATGACATTTTAGAATAAATATATTTAAACGTCATTATAAATTTATATTACATGAATTATTGTTATTAGTTAAGCCCGATTTACAAAATTACAAATAAAATTAACGAACGATTCTCAGAATCGTGCAAGGTTTGTGCGGAATCACACATTTTTAATGCACAATGTATAGCAATGTATCGAGACTGCGGCCAAGACCTACCATGCACTTTTGGGTCTTTGGGACTTTGGGTCTGCGGTCCTCATCATCTTGGTCACAATTGGTTAGGCTTGTTCAAGCTACAATTAAGCTTCATTCACTAAGCGGTTTCAGCTAGGGCAGAAAAAGTACTTCATTAGGCCAAGCTCAAAGTTACTGACTGCAATTTATGCCTTTGGCAACTGCGTTGGTTGATTTTTAAAATTTAAGAAAAAAACCATAAGTTTTGACTTTCCTAAATAATAAAAATTGGTTAGTTTAGAAAGGGTTCATGCGATGCAGAATAAAAAATTATTTTTGTCAATACTTTTTGTATTTTGACCAAAAATATAAAAGATTGAGCAAATAGCAAACAATTCGCTACTTATAGAAACCCATTTTGCTTTTTTGTGAACTAGTGGCCAATCCACCATTAAAAATTTGATAAAAATCCACAGAAAACAGCATTGAAATCTTCACAAAATTGAATTATAAAAACAAAATAAGAGTCCTAAAGTGGCTAATTATTATAACTGCAATGTGTTTATACCAGTGCAAGTTTGCATGACAAAAGCAGAAAGAATTTCTGAAAAGATTTTGGCATAAAATTTATTCACAGCATCACATTAGCATTCTCCTGTTTAAAAAATTGACTTAAAAAATACTTTAAAAAAAAAACAACTAAATCGAAAACAGTAAAATTCTCATACTTACGAAAGTAAAGGACAGATCATGCATTTTGGGAAAGAAGCATTTTGGGAGAAAACTGCTCAAAATGACTTAATAAAGAAAAGTGTGAGGGGAAAAAAAAGGCAAATGGGAAGACAATGGGAAATCTGATTGAAGTTTTGGAGAAAATTATTACAGCTGAAAAGTATCCAAGACAGAAAATGGCAAAATGGTTATGGGTAAGGTGGTTAGGAAGAATGCGTCATATTTTAAAAGTTGATCTTTTGCAAGTAGCAGAACAGTTCAAAAAAGTAGATGTATTTCGCACTCTTGTTGTGCAACTAGGATTCCAAAACTGTTTCAATTCACTGTCCAATGACAACAGAGAAATTGTGGAAAATGGCTCGGTTTTGGGCTTCAAAACTCCTCGTATATACCTTTCTTGGAAATGACTCGAAGCACTCCATCCATGTTTGTCGAAGCGCTCCGGAAGGCCTAAAACCCCAGTTCAAAATCTAGCAGTGAAGGTCACTACAAGGTGACGTCTTTTAAAGTCTCTCAAGGACTTCTGGGTATGGCTACGCTGCCACCATTATATACATTACACCTTTTCTAATGCACAAAAATAATATCCACTGAATTTAATCACTCTCGGCAAAATCCGTGTGTCCATTTATCACCACCCGGAAAGGCTTTGCAGTGGAATATTTACAACTCTTGAATTTCTATGAGAAGGGAAAAGGAGAATGGAAAAAAAGATAGAAAAATTGACATTAAGTAGATCTATAGCCAAATATATCGTTTTGACCAAATATTTCTCCATGCACAAAATTTGTATTCAATTATAAATTATTAGCTAAATGTTTAAAAGTTAGCCAGTTTCAACAATTTTGGCCATACGTACTACAGTAATGATATGGTAACAGTGTTGCCAGATAACAGGTCCAGAGTTTTAAAACTTATGAATTTGAGAATAGTCTAATAATACCCGCTGCAATGTATTTCGTAGCCCAAAGTTCATTTGTTGAAACCTCGCTTTTCAAATATATTTGGAAAATAAAGTGTAAAATGGTGCAAAATTTAAGGAAAAAGATAATAAGCTAAACTTATAAATAAATTCAGCAAAGTGCAACTAAGGTTAAACACTACAAAGACAGGCAGCAGTAAAGACAGAAGCGGAGAAAAATATGCAGGAAAACACAGATTAAAGTAAACTTCACTAAATTGACACCAAAAATCCAAAAAATGTAGGAAGTTTGGCAATTTTTTTTTGAAAGGTATCATTTTTGGAAACTATGGTAGCATGCGAGAAGATTTTTCCCAAATAAAAAAGCTATGAAAAAAAATTTTAAATTATAATATCTCTTAAATTTCTTGAATGCATTTGAATGTAGGAACAAACTATCTGGTTTATCCAAATTTCTCATTAAATTTTTTAAAAAAATTCCAAAAAAGGTAAAGCAAATTTAGGTAGATAAATGTAAAATAAATATAGGCCTTGTAGTCGGTCGATGACTTAAACAATCGCATGTACATGAGTGGGAATATGATGAGTAAGATTATAAGTACTGACCTAGTGACCACAATGGCTGCCCACATAAGTCTCAACAATCAACAAGTGCGGAACCAACCATCTACTTAACACCTTAAAATTTTGCGAGAATTTAGTATCTGCTTAAAATATCAAAGCTATAAGCTTATTCTGGCAGAATGACCTGACACCCACTGATGGTAGCCGAAAATATGGCAGATCCACTTTTTGTGATTTCTGCAAAGCATTTGAGCAAAAATGCAACCATTTTCAGATCATGCCTGATCAGTGTGTGCGACAAAAACTTGTTATAAACAAATTGTTTATAAAACTGTTAAAACCTACGTGAATTTGGAATTTTTCTTCATTATTTCCTATTTTGCAAGGTTTTTTGAGCTTGGTCAATAGGTCAATCTAAGGTGAATAAATTTCCCGATTTTTATAACTTTACGACGTTAATGATCATTTTTACTTTTGGTCAAAGTTCAAAAATGCTCAACAAAAATTTAGTTCATCAATTGACCATAGGAGCCACCATAGTGTAGAAAATTATATTCTAAAAATTTGACATAAATAAACTGGTCATCTTGTTAGCATGACTGTCATCAGGTGGACGTAACAACTTGCAACATGACACAGGTGCAACACTAACTCTCGAAGACTTTCACACAACCCGAACGAACACAACACTAATGTATAAGTCAACCTCGTACAAGATGGATATGGCAATATTAAAAAGCCACCGACTTTACTTTTGACGAGGGGAGGATGGGATCTAAGACTTCCCCACTTTTGGTTATAGGTGAATGTGATAGGGTAAATACCTGCATACATGCAGACAAAAAGAACTCTTAAAAATTCTAACCTCTAAAATTTTTTTCTTTTGAAAACCACACGAGCCAGATTTCTTGTTTTCAGAAAATTGCATAAAAAGTAGTTATTTTAAAATTATGAGCTTAATTTTTAAGATAGAAACTTGCACGTTGGGATTCATCCTCGTACTTCGGTTCCCTCGAATGGAATCTACTTGTTTTGAGTCCACCATAACTTTGGGTACCTAACACCCAAAAATTTGCACATAATTCATCTGGCATGTTTCATCTCCTGTGGTCAAAATGAGCAGCTTGTTTCTATCTTCAATTTTGTCTTGATTTTGTGGATAGAACAACACTTTAGCTACAATTTTATGTAAATATCCTAATTTCAGCAAAAAAAATGGTCTCATGTGGTTTTTCATCTCAGCTTTTCAATCCATCGAACATTATTTAAGAAGATGGTTTTCAAAGTCTGTAAAAGTAAATTTTCAGACGACAAAAATCAATTTCAGTGCGTTTTGTCAGCATGTAGGAAGGGCTTAAGTGGAACAAAACTTTGCTCACTTTTTATGGTCACTATAAGAAAGTATTGAATATTTAGTTAGGACTTCCTCTCCCGCCCCTCCCTCCACTTTCATTCAACCTAAACTTCCACAGACGTACAAGCCAACAGAGATTTGCCAAATTGACAGAATCTTTTTTTGCCTTTGATGGTGAAGTTCATCCTGATTTATCAAGATGCCATAATGGACACATTGGGACTTCCTAACAAGGGTGCTATAGTGCCTTGATTAACACAGGGCTTGCCAAAAATGACCTACAACGTCGTATATCCTCGAACAGTACACAAGCAACGAAGCCCCATTTGCCCTTAAAACCTCGGGCAAATAGTGACCATTTTACATCTCATAACTCCCGCTACAAACACTCTTTTCAACATGCACACGTACTAAGCGTGGTTAAAGGGTGCAATACCAGTGTGCGTGTGTGGGGGTTAAGGGATTTGCAGCAGCACATCCCTCATGCAAAAAAGATGACTAGTAGTGTCATGGCCGTGAAAACATTTAGACGAGTAACGATTGGTCAAACGGGTCGTTTTCTACCTTTTTTGAAGTTTTCCCTGGGCTCAGATTCGAGAACGAGGAACGAGGCAAAATTAGGATTCGTTTTGTACCTCACGGACTGGGTCCGATGCACCCCCTCGTGGTGCCGCTCGCTGCCCACCATTTGGCGCTTAAACGAAACTTTGGGGAGATCCCCTTCGAAAGCTGGATTATCCATTGCGTGATGAGACGGCTCCATGGATTGTCCTTCCACTCCCTTGCCAGGAGTGGCTTCGATGGAACTTGCGTCATTTCTCACTATTGACTTACGAGTTTTAGTACACTTACAGTTACACTTATCCTGTAAAATTATGTGCCTGTCATAAGGCGTGTCATAGTCCACTTCTAATACAGTAGAGAACTTATGAGGGAATATAACATCGATGACCGCGATGACAGCACCGACAGTCACACAAATGAACCCTGCAATTACATAAACAATCATTGAAATGTGGTTCGTATAAACTCTTTTGAAACAAAAAAAAAAGTTCAATTGCATTTACAACCATGCTGTCCTTGAACGTTGGCTATTAAAAGAGCCCCAAAATTAATTTAACCATGCAATTCACGTTTCAGGATGAATTCTCTTCACAAAATTTTTGTCCCAAAACAGGGCTCAATGCACGAGAATTCTTGCAAACCAAAATGTATTTGGCAAGAGCATTGAGCCCTATTTAGTAAACAAATTCCTCTTTTAACTGAGTATGTTTTCGCATAATATTTGAGACATTTAAATGCAATTATGAATTTACATCGTGGGACTTGGGTACAACTTATGTAGGATAATAGGATTTAATAGTTTTTACCAATAACACCTAAATGTGTACTAATAAATATCTACAATAATTAGTAATAATATCCAATATAATATGCTGTACTAAGATAGCCGAGTGAAGCAAGATAAAGAAACAAGGAAAACCAATTGTTTCTACCGTACTAAAGACCCTAGTTCAATATGTTCTACAACTTCCCTCAATTCTTGCCATTCGATTTCCCTGAGCCAAAAAAATACTCCCAGTACTAAAATGTTATCTATAAACAAACATCATTTAGCCTAAATAACCCACTTATTATAATGTAAAACCACTTTGGCTATTTGGTGGAGCTAATTCCTTATCGAGGTATTTTATCTCTGCAACCCAACTAACGTGCTAATTACTATGCTAATTATTCCTCGCAAGAACCAGAACTTCCATTTACATTTAATTGGGACCAGATAGCTAAGTTATAGTAGCAAAAAAAAAACAATGGTGCCTAAAAGATGCAACTATGATAACTTTTAAGAGCCAAAAGGCTTTCACTTTTGTTTTGAACAAATTCATATATATCTCAAAACAAGTTTCAGGTCAAATGATCTCATTACAACCTCAGCGCCTGATTGTAAAACAATCCCTACACGTTATGTTCCATCACTACACAAATCCATTCCAATGCCCACACATGATCACATTCCAATTCACAAACATTAAATCACATCAATCCCAACAAATGATATTTGCTCCATTCACCCGTTTTTTTTCTGCTTTTAAGCTGCATTGTCCTCTAGAAATTTTGTTCTAAATTGGGGTTCCAAGCACGTGCCAATTCCATTTGGTTTGCTGGCATATGCACGTGCACTGAGCTCCATTTTGGAACAAAATTTCTTCAGGACAGTGCAGCTTAAAAGTAGAGCATGTGACTTGCTCATAGTGTAAAATTGAGCGAGTATCTATGGAATATGTATGTGTAAGTTTGAAATTCAACTGACTCTAAGCATCCAAGTAGATTCTATCTAAGCAGTTTCCTTGTATAATGTATTTACAATTCATATAATAAGTATATTATGAAGATTAAGGTGCTACCTTTAAAGCTGCACTGTCCTCAAGAAATTTTGTTCCAAATTGGGGCTCCAAGCACGTGCCAATTACATTTGGTTTCCTGGCATATGAACGTGCACTGAGCCCCATTTTGGAACCAAATTTCTTCAGGACAGTGCAACTTA
Source organism: Proteroiulus fuscus (assembly GCA_034700285.1). Taxonomy (NCBI): domain Eukaryota; kingdom Metazoa; phylum Arthropoda; class Diplopoda; order Julida; family Blaniulidae; genus Proteroiulus; species Proteroiulus fuscus. The sequence goes on from JAQIXP010002276.1 coordinate 9,657, forward strand.
TGTAAAAAAAACCCACCAGTTTTGAAAGCCTGCTTATAGGCTTCAAGTGTATGGCAAGGGTTAGCATCTGGTGACAGGTGAGCTGCTTAAAAAATTGAATGTGCCACTTTCGGAAAATAGACAAAGTCTTCGGCAATGCAGATGACCTTACTAGCCTTAAATATGTCACGTGACATGTTTTCTGACGGGTTAGGCAGCTCCGAGGTGATTATCCCGACAAATAGATTTCTTATAAGATTTCTCTAAATGCCGGACACTACTGCATCCGGGTGAGCATCACACCATAATGCCGAATATTTAAAGCAAGTTTCTCCTAAGATTTTTGTAATGCCGAAGACGCCTTTTCATTTTAATAGAAACGGCGGTATTTTCCAGCAAAGTTTGACAGTTTTTGGGATTCTAACGTGTTATAGTGTCTAACCCTAGCGATGGGTCGAAGCCCATTTGGGTGCCAACTATCCAATTCATACTTACAGTGAATTATTTCAGACCAGCTGGCTGTAATGCAGAATATAAACAATGACCCGATTAAAAAACCAAAAAACTTACCCGTAGCCAACACGAGCCAATAGCACCATCCAAAGGAAAAGCGAAGGGTTCCGGTTTCGAACGGTATGACCATTGGATTGATCGGCAGATTGGCATAATAGACAATATTAGTTACAAATAAAAGAAGGCCCGTGAGGATCATCATGTAGGCTCCGTAGCGCGGAACCACGCAGAATAAAATATTCATGAGAAGCCAAATGGCAAAGGAAGCCCTGGAATAAACAAAAAACAACGGTCAAATATTCAATTATTATGCACACTAATTTCCAAACAATTTGTCCAGTGAGAACGAGGAATTGATTAGAATTTTTTTTTTGGTAGAAATTTTGATTGAAGTCTGGAGCTTAGTAGTGATAACCACTTAAGCTAATTAAAAAGTAAACATGATTAACACCTTTCGGGGGTTTTTTTTAATTGATGTTCTCCATTTCGATAAACGGGAGTTCCGCTTCTGTGCTGCTAAATTGTCAATATTAGCCCTAGAGGCTGAATTACTTTGACGAAACATTGAAACAAGGTTGATTGTGGCATTTAACGGGCAGATTTAATTGGGCAAAGCTCCGAAAAGTGAAACTAGAAATGCCAAGCCAACAGGCGACACAATTTGAAGACTAAATAACCATTTTTTTATAGCAAAGAATTTTAATTTATTTGCTTAATGGTTTCTCCGAAGGCTTGCCAGATTTTTTCTGGTATTCAAAAATGGCCCAATAATATATTCGATTAATTAATTTCACCTACGGAGGATTTACATAACAAATTCAAAGCAGACTTATTGAATTTTTTTTTAAACTACACTTTCTATGAAATTCTATTAAAAGAAATAATTTCTTGGCAATAATTCGGCAACCTGAATTAAAAGCCAGATTCTATTAAGCGCGTTTTTGAGTTTTACCCTTAATGACTATATCCCTTTACGAATCGAAATCGTAACGCCAAAACTGCTTGTGAGATGCACAAAAGAAAGCGTAAAAAGTTAATCTGTTTCAATAGAAATAAACCAGGTTTTAATTTGCGACTTCAAAACCCACTTTGCAATTCAAAAATGGAATATCTAGTTAACCACGATTAAGGTTAATCTTATGAATAAGTAACTCTAACAAAGATTTTATTGTCACCAGTCCCCAACGAGCTCGCTATATTCAAGTGCGAACAATCCAGAACCCAGTTCTGAATTGCCTGAATGGGGATTTCAGCGGGACAAAGGCAAACAAGAGCTGCAGACCTAAATACTTAACGGCTTGAATTAGATTAGACTATTATACGATCAAAACGTTTCCTCAATGCACATACCACAGCAAAATTCCAGAGAAGTATCCGGCGATCCTGTATCTTCCTCCCCAGCTGAATCCTTCGCCGTCTAGGCTTAAATATTCGACTACGGTTAAAATAGGAAATGGAAGCCCCTTTTTTAAGGCTTCTTTGTACCCTTCTTTAATTTGAGTGGCTAAAAATAAATAAATTATCATAAAAAACTATTAACGTAAGTTTCATTAAAATTGGTTACAATTTTTAATAGCAAAATATCTTAAGATTTAAAGGGAAAGTCCCACCTTTTAGCAAGTTATATTTAACTTGCATGCACTTAGTATTTAACTTGTAGCAAAGTTTCCATATTGAAGAAATTACACCACGTTAGGCACCATTTTTCTATAATTTCAGCAGACACTGAAAGTTGGTGGCGCCCTCTAGGACATGTGTCTACTTTTTTCACGAGAGAGGGCGCTACACACAGTCAGAAAAATGGCTCCTATGTGGGCTTTGCATTTTCAACCAAATCCTTGTATTCAGGAAATTTTATCTATTGATTGGTGGGCTCAAACCCAATTGCAATTTCCATGCTTTTCCTAAATTTTCACGCTCTACCTTCTTTCAAAGTGGGACTTTCCCTTTAATTCATTACTTAAGTCCTGTGACGTCAAATAATTTACAAACATGTCATGATCATGGCTTAAAACTGCTCATTTTACAAAAAAAAATAAGGTTAAAGAATGCTGAAAATAAGTATTTATCCCCTATACATTATCTAATCTTTATGTTAATTTTAAGGATTTTATTTTCCTTAAAATCGCAGATCTTAATCACATCATTTTATCAGCACAATACTTGGTTTAAACTTGATATGCTATTAAAATTGACTGCAATTTGCATCTTAAGCACAAAAAAAAACAATTGATAAAGCAATTTTCAAGCCAAGGAAAGTTAATTTTAATTTATTTATGCATAAATTATCTGAAACTACTTTTGCATTTCTGGGCCAAAATAAATTGAAACTAAAAATTATTCAAAATAGGAAAGATTTTCCAAATTATTTTCACTGTACCGAATATTTTGATACATTTTCTTTTTTTTTAATCAAAAGTAAAGCAAATTCAGCTCAAGGTACAATTGTTATACACTCATAAATGGTACACAAGTTTATCAAAACCAAAAAAAAATTAAGAAATTAAAATTTGCAATTATGGTCACGCCATGTAATCATATTTCAATAAATGCCAAAATTTCCTAAACAAAATGCATTAAAAGCCGAATAATGTCTGGAACATAATTAAGGGACAGTATAATTTATATGCTTTCAATTAAAATAATTAGTAACCCTAAATGTAATTAAAAATACTACAAGAGTTAATATGTTGGTTTTAAGATAGCTACTGCATTTCCTTATTAGACAAAGGCAAATCCTGCACTTATTTAATTAACACAAATCAAATAATTACCTTTTTCCCAATAAAATCTTTCGTTATACTCTATATGTGACGTTTTATTAACATTGATCGGAGCTGAAAAATAAAAAAATAGATGAAATTACATTCGTGTTCAACAGGTTAGGTCATTTGACAGATAAAAAAATTATTTGCTTATTTCCAGTACCTTTTAGTGTAACATTAACGCTATTAAGTCCAATATTGACTCCTATTTTTGCAACGATTTTTTCTCTAGAAAACGATTTATATGATGATGATGTGGTCGTTTGGGCCACATGCCAATCTGACCCGTAGATGGACACTGCAATGAAAAAAATAAAACATATTTAAAAGGAATTCTGGGACAAAATGCTATATCATTTTGAAATTACAGTTTAATAAATATTTTCCTAACAGGCTTATTACTGGTTATTTGGACAGGTTACTTCATGACCTTTTAAAAACAGATACTGCTGTATTTATTAGGCACAAAATTCAATAAAAACTTATAACAAGAATTATTGAGAAATAATACTTTTAGAAAATCGCATTAATGTCTACAGGCTAGTACAATAAAAACTAAGTTTATGATTACAAGTATGGCACACCGCATGATACAAAAACAATACGATGGCATAGATCATCATTACAAGGACCAGTCCATTCTCATTTTGTATGCAAGAACAATATGCAAATTGCGTATAGTTAAAGGGCAGGGCTTTTATAAACAATGGGATATCGAGATTTAGCACACGTGTCAGAAGAAAGGTGTCATGTGACGTCATATACAATGTTTTTTTATGAGCCCAAAATGCAAAAGTAATTAGAATGCAAAGTGAGTATATTTTTTAACATCATACCGAATACCGAATTTCGCAACTTCAATATCTTTCCTGGCATTAAAAAAAATGCCAGTTTTAATGGTGTAATGGAATGTAGAAAATTACAATTTACTACTATAGCTACTGCTATTTACAGGTAGAATTTATACCAAAATTATAATAAAATTCCTGTTATTACGAATTAAGGTGACATGAAAGACTAAAAATTTTTTTTAAAAAAATTCACGAGTCATAAATACAATGAGAAGTCTGTGGAGAATTGCTAATTTACTGACTAAAACGCAGTTTATTAAATAGTTTTCCAAATCTAACATCTTTCCTGAATTCCTCAATTTAAAGGGAAAGTCCCACTTTGTAACAAGTGATATTTAAGTTGTTCACACTGATTACACATGAATGGCAATGACAATAATAATTTTAGCAGTTTCCATATTGAAGAAATCACGAGTTTTGCTAAACACATGTAAGGCGCCATTTTCCCATAGATTTCAGCAGACATTGAAAGTTGGTGGCGCCCTCTAGGACATGTGTGTCTACGTGCTTCATTAGAGCTGATGCATTTTATCCAGTAGAGCAGTGTCAGTAAAATGGTGCCTAGTTGGGTTTTGCATTTTCATCCAAATCCATATGTATTCAGGAGATTTTATTTAATAATTGGGGGGCTCAAATCAAATTGAAATTTTCATGCCTTCCCTAATTTTTTATGAATTTCTCCTACAACCCACTGCTTTTAAAGTGGGACTTTCCCTTTAATAGTTTCCATTAAAACGAGTCATATGTCAATTTTCATTCAGTGATTTAAATAAAAAAAAATCATGAATTTCAAATACATATACACTTTTCTAGTTTGTAAGCCAGTTGGCATGTAAGGAAGTTGGCCGTAGTTCAAGATGTCAGCGCGGTGGTAAACAAAGCCTCAAACTTTAAATTTGGTCATTTCAAAATACAAATAGGGTTCATTTCTTAAATAAATTTCATTACTTTCACGTACCAAGGGTGGTTTTGTTTATTACCCAATCCTAACCTAAATAAGATCAACAATAATAAGATGCAAGAATGTGGGTCCGAGGACCGTGATAATGCACCTCTAGTATCTTCAAATATATACTTTCAATTTCTATATTTTTTTTACGCTGCCAACTGTGCTGGGGGAAGGGGGGTGGAGAAAAGAATACATAGATTAGAAATTAATATTTTTTTTAAAAAATGCCAAAGTGGTTTGGCGTCAAATAATAATAAAAATATGGTGGCATTTTTACCAGAGAATAGTTTGAGATAAGAAGTAGTCAGTTTTATTTTTTCGAACAAAATTTGGGATACCAGTAACATAAGGAAATTACTGAGTTGCATTCAAAAGTGTATAATATAACCGGTGTGGTTAACAGCATTGATAATTTCACCTGCGACTGTTGGGTTGCAATAAATTCGCTTATTAATTAGGATATACATGCACACGATATTAATAGGATAATAATAAATGAGTGACATGGACTTAGATAAGACACATCTTAAAGTGACAACACACGAGCCTACTGGCTATTATATTAATAAATTAAAAAGTGGTAAATCCAGTTGAAACTGACAAGAGTTAAATCGAGAACCGTTTTTCAATCTTAAATCCTGCACATACACATAGTTTCATTCCAGTCACAAACTATAGGAAGTGATTTTCTTTCAATCACAAACCTTGCAAATGATGTCATTTCATTTCCAAATCCAGCAGCACGTGATTTCATTCCAATCCCAAATCTAGCTGCACATGATTTCATTCTAATCCCAAATCTAGCTGCACATGATTTCATTCTAATCCCAA
>JAQIXP010002277.1:0-15544 GCA_034700285.1 Proteroiulus fuscus
TTTTCTGCCTATACTGTACAGCAAAATTTTCTGGCTACGGGGGGGGCAATTGCCCCCATTGCCCCCCCCTGTATCCGCCCCTGATTCCATGCCCTCTCCGTCAGTTCAAATCGTTTGCATTAGGCCTAATGGGTGCAGCCATTTTACTTTCTGACGGGTCTGTGATATATTATGTAATGATATACCGTACTGTCGCCTTCACAACAAAACCTTGTATCTCTTAAGTTTTCATGATTTTAAGAGTATCATTCGATGACAAAGACAATTTACGTTGCATTAAAAACTCCATAACACAGGCAACGCCCAGCAGAAATTAACACCTCGTAATGCATTCATCACCTTTCTTTTTCGAAATTTTATATTATACGTTTCCTAAAAAAACAATGTATTTGGAGTTATGAGGTTTTGATGATAAGGCGACAGATACATACATACATAATTTGCATCTACTGGTAGGCCTATATATTTGCACGTTATCCAAAATGCATAAATATTAAAAACTTGAAGGTATTTGCAAAAATTTGTTTGCCAAAATTTGGTTTTTAATTTTTAATGTACAGTAATCAGAGTTAATGATGTTTACAATGAGAGGTATAATATTTGATGTGTAATTTTGAAGATATATGGTAGGTGAGCATCGATGTCTGTGAGCTATGGTAAATTGAATGCAATAATAGTGGGCCTTTGAATAATATTTCATTGTTGCAAAAATATCAAATTTCACTGAAGATTTTTATTGTGGAAGGGGAATGGCAACTGATATTTGTCAGAGAAAGGCAGGAATGTCCAATAGAGAATTTTGTTTAAACCCTTACCAAAAATGATCTAATATAAGCACGGGCTTATATTTGCATATTTTACTCCCAGACCCGACTTATAAATATTGGCTTCTAATAGAAATAGGCTTCTATTTAACATGTCGATTTCAGTCAAGGCGATAAGCTTTCAAAATAAACTTTTAATTGATTTTAAGAAACCAAATACAGTGTAATACTAATAAAATATATTTTACCTGTTCCAGTGACTTTTTCAGGTTTCATTCAAAATGGAACTCCAAATTAATTGTACCTGTACTGTAATATACCCCTTATGCCTGGCTTAGGGGCCATTCAAATATGAAGTCAACAAAAAAACCTCCAATTTTTAGTATTTCTAAATCCTTCTTAGGATTCCCAAAAAAATTACAACTGCCTCATCAACAGTTATTTTCAAAGATCAACCACAAAAAAGTTGGCAGAATGTTTAAATAAAATTATTAAATGAAGTGAGACTTCCCCTTCAAAAAAGACTCAATTTGATAAAAAAAGCATGTTTTTTAAATATGTAATAAAAAGTGGAAATTTGGAAATGAAAAAAGTACATTCCTTCATCATAGGCCTATTAAACATTTTGGATGTGTGTGCATCTTACGTAGGATTTCTCATTTTACCCCCCTCCCCATGTCATCATTTGTAGGATTTCCCCATATCCCCCCGCCACCCCCTCCCCATGTCATCATTTGTAGGATTTCCCAATAATTCCCCCCCCCTTAAACTGATGATGTAATATTTGAATGGCCCCCAGGTTATATTAGAGACCAGCTTCTATTTGACCATTTACTGTGTATAGTTTTCAAGAATCTAACGAAATGTTGTAGTACTAGGCTGTTTTAGGGATTTTCATTTTGTAATGGAAAATCTAAAAAGTAACAGTGCGTGAAGGATCACAGACAAATTTATCTAGTGTTTATTACTGATAAATGAGGTTTTCATAACAGTAATAAAGCCACAACGGTTTTTTAGGAAACTATTGCATTTCAATATCTTTTTTAAACTTCTATGGAGGCTAACCTCATATATAGATAACTATGATAACAAGGGCTCTATGAGCGTATATGTATAAAGGTTTTTGTTGTAAAGATCTTCTTGTGCACTCGTGTACGCTTAGTTCATTGCAACTACATTAGGAGTCAGGAAATTTGTATCAGTTATTTATATGTAACCGATGAATTTGTAATGCGTTGAAAGCACAATAGGTTTGAAATAGGCCTACATGATATGGTAATGATGGTATTGAGTTGACATGTTGTTCTGCTGTGTTTTTTAAGCGTGGTGTCTGACAAAATTTCAATCAACTTTGTGCAATTTTTTATGCATAATTTATGTTTGAATTTTCCTTTTCCCAATTCGTGACTCTAGTGTTAGGATTTTAGCAGGTAAATTGCAAGTCGTGTGATTTCATTTTTTTTCCAATAAATTACATTGGATACTAGAAATTAGGTAGTATTTTCTTTAGCATGTGGCACTCTTTGCATGACATAAAAGGAAAACAGTAGGACCTACGGTAGATCTCTTACAGCCTGCTGCAATTAAATGCAATTAATTTATTTTCATTATAGCACATAAATGATAACATTGCAATGCTCTCGCTTTAAGTCTATTACACTTTTATGTAACTTAGATATAAATTCGAGTAAATTAATTACGTGTACAAAACTAAAAAAAATTACGTTTCCCCCCCCCCCCCATTTTAAATCATTACTAATCAATTAACATGTATAAATAGAAGTTTTTGTAATGAATGTTTTTAAGCCTTGGTGTATGTGCAAGGTTATATTGGCCTAGATGTGTCGCAGATTATTGAAACATGCAGGGAAATTTTGAGTTGGTCGGCTGCTTTTTTTATGCTTCTTCCTTTGTTTCAAATCATTTCAACTCCTTACCCCGTTATTAGCATATATGCCTACTCGTAATTTGATAGGGGATAATCCCACTACCAGGAGGTAAAAATAAGTAGCTGTCAGCTGATTTCGGTCCTAAAAAGAAATTCAAATGCCATACATGATTTCATTAATGTTGCCATGAGGATTTGCCTCCTGTACATTAATTTCATACACGCAAGTGGCATTAATGGTGGAGTGTGTGTGTGTGCTATTAGCAAAATTTTTTGAATTGTTTAAATGTAAAATAATATACTAACTTGTTTTCACATTACTGATGAATAATCGTGCTAAGTACTAACCCCTTTCAATTACCAGTACCTTTAACAAAAATTATTGCAGAATATGATATGATTTGGGGCTGGACCTAATTAAAATTTTAGGATCGAAGAACTGATGCTGCTATTAAGAAATTATTAAGGAATTCGCTCTATCAGCGTATTTTTTAATTCAGCAGCTAACTAAAGCGCTTACAGCAATGCGAGCAAAAGTGTTCCTTTCTCCACCGCCAGCAGCGTATTCATTCAGCGTATTCATTTATTCAGCAGTAAACTAGCTGTCCGCTACGTGAAAAGTTAGAATGCTGGAATATCAAAGGAACACTTTTGCCTCAGCGCTTCTAGCAAAATAAATTAGCGAATACGGTAGCGATGAAAAACGTCGCTAGCTCAGCTGAGACGTTTCGCTTGCAGCGGCACTTCAGCAGAAAACTTAGCGGTAGAGAAAGGAACACTTTTGCTGGCATTGCTGTTAGCACTTACGTTAGCTGCTGAATAAAGAAATACGCTGCTTATTCAGCAGTAAACTAGCTGTCCGCTAGATGAAAAGCTAGAATGCTGGAATATCAATGGGAACACTTTTGCCTCAGCGCTAGCTAGCGCTTCCAGCAAAATAAATTAGCGAATATTAAGCGCTTCAACAGAAAATGTAGTGGTGGAGAAAGGGACACTTTTGCTCGCATTGCTGTAAGCGCTTTAGTTAGCTGCTGAATAAAGGAATAGCCTACGCTGCTTAACAAGTCTTAAATTGAGATTATCTAAAGTTAAATCAAGCAGATTGAAGACACATAGAATATATAGACTGAGGATGTAAGTTAGCTACTCAATCCTATGGCGGTATACTAATCTACTAATGTAGGTTAAGAATATTATGTACGCCCTATACATTGGTCTACGCTATATTTACTTCATTATAACTTAGAGAAAGATTTCATGGTAATTACCCTTATGGAGACATAAATCGGTACCTATTTACTCGAAATTAAGGTGATGCATTTCTGCAGAAAATTGTACCAATTTATGTAATTTATGTTCTATAGAAAGGTAAGGCTTAAAAGTTTCTGCTTCTGCAAATATCGTGATGAAAATTAAGTTGTGGTGAACATTAATGTCAATTTTTCTGCAAAAGTTCATAACCTTACATTGAAAAAAAAAATGTTGCAGAACGTTTTTCATTCATGAAAGGGTGAGACTTAGAAGTACTTCATATATTCATTATTATTTTTAGTTCTCTCACTTAAATATTTGCACAGTTCAAATTATCTTCTGTTTCAAGCTTGTAAAAGTTTTAACCGATGTAGGTTAGTCTTTACTTATAACGGGGTTTTTTTGTATTTTTTAGAACACGCTCATCCAGAGACTCGTCTGTAGATGATTTGACTGAAGACATCTCAGCGGGATGTTCCCCTGGCAGGATTGCGCATTTGAATTCTGCGCAAGTTGTTTTGACGAGACATGACATTCCTCAGAATATCGTGGATTTTAAAAATGAGAAAAAATTTGGATTGGAATTCCCTATGGGGAGAAGGAAACGTAAGTTTCCAAAAATACTTCACTCTTTCGATTCGCGTCTAAGTTACATCGAAGCCAGCAATAAACTGGGTATAAATGTTGAGTTGAGCACCGACACTGTGCTGAACGAGCCCGTGGAAGAGCGCCATGCTCAAAATGAAACACCATGTGAGTCCATCTTGAAACTTAAAAAAGAGGAAAAACATGACTTTCCAAATAAAAAAGCGCATGTAGACGTTGAGGAGAAGAAACCGTTAGACAAACACGGATCCCCAAACAACAAAATTCGTGTTGATGTTGAAGATAGTAAATCAGATGAAAAACGAAAATCCCCCGCACACATGAAGAATGGGAATCGCAAGAAATCCATCGTTAAGCAAAATGCCATTTTTAAAAGAAGGACATTTGGACAGCGTCGTAGGAAACGCATTCGCGTTTTTTCGGGTGCCGAAGGTGGTCCTGCAAGTTCTGAGCCTGCTAAAATTGCTCCAAAATTCCGTGTTTCTGAATTCACCAATAAAAGTGTAGAAGGTAAACCTTCCGTGAAAAAAGTCGAAAATTCACTTCAAGATGATTTGCTTTTGAAAGAAAATGATTCTTCTCGCAAGAAATCTGGTGAAATTAAGACTAAACACAGGAATGATTCTGAAAAGTCTAATCTACCGAATGTCAATGGTCACGTGGATTCCCTTGCACTGTTCGGTAGTGATGGTGTTGTTTCGCAAAAGCGGAAAAGGGTGAGTTCGGAGGAAGTCTTGCAACAGACCAAGTGTCAAAATAATGCAATGGAAAGGGGCAAACAACAGTGCATCGAAGAACTGGCTGTTAGTAGTGTTGCGAGTAACGACGAAGATAGCCGAGACTCCACCGAACAAGGAAGCCGAACTAAAGACCATGCATCGGTTCATGGAATTGACAGTGATGATGGTAGCATTACCACCACGGACAGTCGCTCTTCCACTTCTCGTCAGAGACAAAAGAGTGACCAAGGTCGTCCTGGCATCGATTTTAGAGTGGGTGGACGGCTCGAAGCGAGAGATTATCTAAACATGTGGTAAGTTTGTGTGCAAGTTTTTGGAAAAATTATAAGTGTTTTGGAAAACAAGTAATGAAAAAAATGAAATGGCATTAGAAAGCTTGTGTAGTAATGGATATTCTTGGAGATTTCTTAGATTGGCTTTCACATTTCTAAAGCTAATAAATAGTTTTTGAAGTGCTTGAATTTTTGTGTAGCTATAGTTTCCAGTAATATTAGTAAATTTAAATTTGCATATTGTGCTCAGGTTTGTATAGTTAATGAGGTACCGGTACAATAGATCTAATATAGGTTGTCACTGTGTATTTGACACAATTTATGTGGTGAGAGCCCTGAACAAGAAATCAATAATTGGATTTCCTTCATCTTGACGAGGTTTAGTCTTAGTGAATGTTTTTATCATTTATTCATGGTGAACATTTTTTTCTAAAAATTGAATTAACCTGTACTAGATTACAAGTAAACCTGCATAAACTTTATAATAATTATTTGCCCCATGGGGGTAGCATAATTCGTGATCACAAGTATGTGCACTTTTGCATCAAAGTTTAAAAGGTGTACAGACAAATAGTATCAGAATGTTTGTTAGTGCACGTGTACTATTCGTACAGCTCTCATCTTCTAAGAATATGCTATCAATGGCTGAAGGTGCATCCACACTGTATCACAAAATGTGTTATATAGCAAAGTTATACAACTTATTACAAAAAGAGAAGAAAAAAGTTACACAACATGAGGCCGTTTAACTTTTTTCTTGGTACATGTACCGGCTATATCATCCGTAGTGTGTGATTCAGTAACACATTATATAACAAGTTGTACAACAAACGTAGGCCTATACTAAATTTTGTGATATAGTGTGAATGCACCTTTATGGTTCAACGTACCTAGATTGCATAGGCAATCGGTAATTATGATGTCGGTTGATGGTTTATGTCATGTAGACGACTGGTCCAAGGGAGTTGCATGTAGCTCAAGTTTATGCACCCTTATTTTTTGCTAGAAATTTTGTCAGGCTCCAAATTTAACGTCATTTGTATATTGGATGCAATGAGATCTGGCGGATCATTAATGAGTGCCCCTTCTTTGGGGCTGTACATAAATGATATCACCCCTAGAGGAAGGGGGGGGGGTATGAATAAATGTTGCAGGGATAAGGAGGGATAAAGAATTTTGTAATGGTCACTAGACTTACCCTTCAAGGGTCTCCTTGTACTAAGAATTTAAATGAAAATAATTATGATGTACTGAAATTGTGTTAGATGCAGAACTTTTTTTTTAAATTGTGGGGCTTTTTATTAAAAATATTCAAAGGGTGAAAAAAGTGCATTTCTGACAAATCAAACTTAGGGTTTGTGGTGGCCTGTTCTAAAGAAAGGAGAATGTGGATCCACATTGTGTTATGGTTTTATTAAGTTGCATTACACGTAGGAAATGGATCTATGATTACAAACTTTAAAATTTGATGGAAGTCCACATACCATTGTCATTAAAAAAGTTTGTTACTGCAGAAATAAAATAGAGGTAACACTAACCAATCTGATATATAAGACAAACCCCTGACACGTGATTTTATATTAATGTAGTTGTACCCCTTATGAGCTAATTTCTAAAAGAATTAATGAATTTACAACTGCTGAACTTATTAAGGTACCCATCTCGGATAATTCAAGTCGATTGGGATGACAAGGAAGTCTTGATTCATTTTGAGCGCTGGAATTCCCGGTTTGACGAATGGGTGTCAATGGATAGCCCACGGCTTCGAGCCATCACCCGCACATCATCACGTAAAGAGAAGACGGAATGCCCATTCCCGGTAGCAAAGGTTGGGTGGGCGAATCTTATGCGGCCTTACAATACCTATCGTGGCATTGTTAAGTCCCTAAAAAATGTAATTGTCAACTATTAGACATACTTATTCGTTTTACCAAAAAGTTGCCTTAGAAACGTCTCACTCAAATGTCTTGTCTGGCCTGAATGAGAATATTGTAATTTTGAGGGCAATTACTTTACTGGGATGGTGTTATTAACATTGAATTTCTCATGGTGTAGGAGTACAAAGTAGGCGAAGTTGTTCTGGCGAAATGGACTGATTGTAAAATGTATCCAGCCAAAATTGCTAAAATTAATCCAGATTGTAAGTGCAGTTGTTAACAGTACTTGTATTTCGTGTACAAACCAATTCTGGCGCCTTTATAGTTTTATGATTTGTTATTTTTCAGTATCATACAATGTCCTGTTCTACGATGGTTTTGAGAGATTAGTCCAATACATTAACATTAAGAAGCTTCCTCCTGATTTTTCTGGCGATCTGGTAATATAAAGTTTTTGTTTAACACAAAATTTGAGTTATCATCTAAAAATTAGTGAATAAATTTGTGATATTTTGCTTGTCTATATCTATTCCCGTTTTAAAAGTCTGGATTTAATGTTTTGTTTTTATTATGGTTGACAAACTTATTTATGCTACTCACAAATTGAGCATATTTCTAATTTGTATGTTCTATAATTCTTTAATTGTTTGACTAGAGTTTTAAATCAGCGCCTCCTAAGCCAGTGGTGCCTCCAAAATCGGATGAAAAGCGACGAAGGAGTACATCTGGTCCAAAAAAAGAGGTTGATGCTGACGATGATGTAAATGTGAAATTACAAAGTGAGTGATAGCCCATATGCAAAGCCAGATATGGTTTAATCAGTGCAGAAAAATCCTTGTAACTTTTTTTGTTCTTGTGTTTACAGAAAATAATATGTTGCCGGACAAGCTCAGTCTTTCAGTGGAAAAACTAAAACCAAAGCCTTTAAATACGCCTTCTGGATTAAACCATAAAGGAAATAGCCCTACAGTCCCAAGCAAACGAAGGAAGCTTTTGGTTGGTGGCATTTTCCAAGCAAAGCGACATCAGTTGGAGGCTAAAACGAGTGGGAATCTTTCCAGGCATAGCGATAGCAAAACTCCAACGCCAGAGAAAGCGAAGGTGAAGATGCTTGAATAGTCATTTCTCATTCTGTGTATTTTCGTTATGAAGCTGTCTTCTTTCCTGTATTTTTTTTAAAAATAATATTAGAGAGTTACTAATTTCCACCCGATTATTTTTTTTTAGATTGATTTGAAGACACCGAAGTCCAATAAAAAGTTTGATTTGGGCTCTGCAGAAAAACCGTGCGAAAAAGGCTAGTTCGTTTGGTCAAAATAGTTTAAAGTATCGCAGGTTAACTCTCTACCCTGACTCCGCATTATGAAATTGACCAAGTATCTCATTGAAATTCATGCCAGATGTATGCTAATATTTGGTTTTCTTTTTTTTAACTTTATTCAATGTGAGATAAAGGTATAAACTTATGGGTTGAGAATAGTTAAAATGGCAATTCAATGATGGCAATTTCAGTGAGACTATTTGATGCAGATGATTGGATAAGATAACTAAGGCGTCACAAGATGACGTCTTTAGAGAGTAGATAATTGACAGCATGATATATGTACGCTATGAAAATATTGCACATTTGATACTATTTAATACTATTCTAGAAGTAATTTCTAAAAATATACTTAAACCAAATTCCGGATTTTGGAATCGTCAGGTTTAACCATTTTCTGGTTTCCACTGTTCAATTTAATGAGTTTAGTTAAATTTTGAATGTTTACCTTGGTTTTTATACATTTTACCCATTAAATAAATGGAAAAAAAAGTGAGACGAGCTAGCAAATAGAAAGCAATATATATATATATTGCAATCACATGTTTATATAGCACTTAATGAGGTATTAAACACGTTCTGTGAGCTTTATGTGCGTACGAATATAGTATGACAAGAAGCAAAAGTATTTGCAAAAACTGCAAGTTAGTTTTAATTAGCTAAAGCTATCATTCCATATTATTATAGGGATGGATACCGGTACACCTATCGTTTCAACTGCACCGTCGTTGCCCGAACTAAGTAAAGGGAATACTCTGCAGGCTGATGGATTTCTGTGTAATTTTTATTTTAAACACTTTCGTTTTATAGGTACATTTTCATTACGTGTGATACTGATTGGGTCAATTCATATTTCAGTTGCTCCTAAAGCATTTATAATTGAAGAAGATCATAATCATTTCAAATGCCTTGTGGAAGGGTGTGGCAAGGCTTTTCGAAAAGAAGTCCTTTTAAATTCACACATGAAGCATTACCATACTGTTAAAAGGAAGGCTATCGTAAATCACAAGATTGCTGAAAAGAAACCCGAGCCTGCTGAGCAATTATCCTCTATAGAACAACCAAGTGAACAGACGGCACAACCAAATAAAAACGAAGGCAATTTGGAAAGAAAATTAATAACTGAAAAACGTCGTCAACTATTGTTTCAAAAACAACTTGACAAACAGCATAAAGCAGCAGCTGCAGCAGCCAATCTTCCAAAGCCACCTGTTAAGAAGATTCTCGTACCAGCTGAAACTAACGAGGAAAATATTGAAAACTCAACTCTAAGGACTAAATCAAGAAAACGAAGGTTTTTGCTCTCTGCTCGGAATGTCAATTCAAGATTTAAAAGAAAAAAGTTGGAAGAAGAGCCAAAATCATTAGACTGTAGCCTGGACCAGCTAAATTCAAGTAAGATCATTTATTAGAACTTCACACTTTTAGATAATCATCCATGGCAATTTGCATTGGTTATAGGTTATATGGCCAAAATATTTTTCAAAGTTAGTTTTCAAATTTACTTTCATTTTGAGTACCTTTGTTTTAATGGAAAATTTTATTAACAAAACTAAACATAAGTGAAAACAATTTTGATTTTTTAAAATATTATTAAAATTCCTGAATATATTATTGTTTTATCTTATGCTACAATTACTGAAAAGGGATTTCTTAAAATTTCTTATAATTAGTAATGTCTTTTTTTGAGAAAACTAAAGATTTTATTTCTAAAAAATATACAAGGGACATTCTTGAATTCAGTGTACAAGAGTAAAAAAATTAGAAAATATTTATTAGCTCATAAATGTGTGTTCTGATCATGTCCCGTCCTGTATAAACTTTTAAGATAAATATCCAATTTAAGCAAAATAATTAAGGTTTAATATTGTGCAATTGCCAGTGTGCAATTTTTGAATCAGATTTATTTCTTGCTATTAATTTTAAAAGTTATGACTAAAGTATACTTTAGTGAAATTCTGGATTTAAAATGTAAACAAAATTTTAAATATAGGGAAATTGCTGGCTTATGATTGGCCGTCTAAATAACTGTGAATTCCAAGTTTAAAATTAATGTAGCTATTTTTTTTTTCAAGATACTGATGGTTTGGAGCCTGAAAATAAGCCACATTCAGAACCAATAACCAGTAAACTGTTTCTGAAGCTCAAACGTAAGCAACGCACTGAATCTATTTTATCTAGTGATGAGAGTGAGAAAAGTACCACCACCTCCTCTTGTGATAGTACTGAAAGTGAGAAAATATTTTATTCACAAACTTGTGCTTTGTTTGTGGTTTTTTTTTTTTTAAATCTATAGTTTACTTATTTTTAACAACTTTGTGAATTTTTATTGATTTTATAAGTTAAGACTTTCCTATTTGTTGACATGAATTTTTTGTCATTTTTTTTAAATACGTGTCTAGTTTCTACATTTATTTTATTTTTGTATGATTAATTTGCAAAATTATTAATATTTGGTTTGATGAAAATATTGTTACTATAAATAGACAATGGTTCACTAAACTTGATTTCGTTTTTGTAGCATTTGATGATAAAGCCGTGATGGAAAAGCTAGGAAAAGAATTTTGTGTATACCGAAGTGGGCAAACTGCAGTAAATCCTACCTGGGGAGGCAATTCTGAATTACGGGATGAAGTAGTCAACTGTCGTTGCCTGGTTCAAGAAGAAGATGGTCTCATGATGCAGGTATAAAATTGAATTTGACATTTCGCATGCTGTAGCAAATTATGAAAATGCTTTTTATCACATTTATTATTGCTTGTTTTTGTGCATTTCAATTTTGTGTGATTTATTACGTTTAATAGTGCGAAGTGTGTTTGGCCTGGCAACACGGCGCATGTTTTGATATCGAGGATGAAGACAAAGTCCCTGAAAAATATATATGCTTCGCATGCGAAAACCCCAGAGGTTTGTACTTTGACTTCATTTTAAGAGAACTAAAAAAAATTGCAAGTTTTTACTTGCCGGTCATTTATTTTTCAGGTCAGAGAAAAAGTTTTAGGTACAAGCATAACCAAGATTGGTTTAAGTTGGGCGAACTGGCTACTTTTAGATTTCTGCCTAAGAGAGACAGCTGGAGTTTGAAGGAAAACATGCTAAAAACACACAATCTTGCCAGCCAACTTTTATCTATAGGAAGTGTTCTACACAGCTTGCAATACAAATTGCAAATTGTTCAGTAAGTAAAAAAAATTTTGCTTGCTTCTTCAAATTTTAAGACGTAAAATATAATCTTATTGTGCGATTTTATGTAACTAGGAAACCGAAACATTCCAACCTGGTTCTGTGGTCACAGTCTTGGCAGAGTTCACCATCCAATTTGAACAATTTTCGAAATAGACACGATAAAAAACCCATCCATCTTCTTCGGAACCTTGAATCTGGTCAAAACGGAGGTTGGGCATTCCCCGACCATTCATATTCGGTACCCAATCGCGATTATCAGCAACAGAACGAGTTTGTCGACCAGTCCTGTGCTTTTCTAGCCGATCCGTGCGACGACAAGAGCCTATGCTTCGAGGTTGCGGCCAATGAGGAGCTAGATTCACAAGGAGTGGGACCACCACTTCAAGATGAGGCTTTGGAAGTGGACTCTACTGTAAATACTCTCAAAGTGACTAATGAATGTCCAGGAAAATCGAAGTTGCTTGACTGTGAATTAGATGAATGCAAAGGAAGGTCAATGCTTGTGCCTAAGGAGGAACTATGCCTTGATAATCACATTGAGATAGCAAATGATGAAACTGCACTGGGTGTGAGGGATCCTTCTTTAACATCTGTGAACAATATTAATTCCAAAGATAACAATATCAAGCCCACCCCTGTAAATAAACTGAAGCTTAAAGATTGCAGCTTTATTCCTCGAAATTCAAAAGTAAGTAAGATACAAATCTTTAATAGCTGTTAAATTGTATGTACGGTGAGGTCTGTAAGTCTCACAACACAGAACCAGAGTGACTGAGGAGTGCTTCAAAACTGCTGAAATGAAATGAGATTTAAAACCTTTTCTGAACGATGTAGACAGATGGAATTCCATTTTTTTTTTAAAATTCGCACCTGTAACTGCCTAAGAAAAACCTGTCAAGGGTATAGCATGTTTTTTTTGTTGAAATTTGCATTAAGCAGTCTGTGTAATTGTGCTATGAGACTTAAAGACCTCACTGTATAATTAATATGGTAATAACCCAGAAATACATAATAGTTTACCAATTTGCAGCTATAAGCCAGTGAGGTCTAGCCAGGATTTATTCTGCTGTGGAATTACATAATAAATATAACCTAGAACTATAAAAATACTAGCTTCACTCACCTTTTCTTTTATCTGTTAATCTATAACCTGACTAAATTATGTGCTGAAGTTGATTATTTCCTTCGAAAAATGCACAAATTAAAATAGTAATAAAAAACGTCTCAATGGACTACCCACCAAACAATCGGAATGCTGTCACAATCCAAATCTTAGACTTTGAATTTAATAGATTGACATTTTGTGGATCCGCTTTTTTCCACAGAATCATCCTGCCCCCTAAATATTTTTTAGAATTATAAAAACAAAATGGCACTACCAGACAGATTCCTAAATTGACATTATGTCCATTCTTTAAATGTAGTCGGTTGATGAAGTGCTTTTAGTGAGATAAGGGGAAACGCTGATCCCTGCGGACATAAATATGATTTTAGAGCAGGAGTTTGTAAAGCAGTTATGAAAGTGCTTGATTTCTTTGTTGAGGCCCCATTTTTATGTCCTTTTATGTCCTCCAAGATGTACAATTAAAAGCACGAAGTTTAACGAATCTCATAAAAATGTAATATATTTGTCATCTTCTATAGAAACCCTTTACAGAAGCAATTGATGTATATACCTGCCAGCTAAACCTTTTGGGACATATTGAGCATTTACAAGAGGAACTAGATCGCCGGTTAGATGAACTAAACCAGCAGCTAGAGTGTAAGTTTTTCTTCAATCACTGCATGTCTTTTAATGATTTGGGAGCTGAAGAATTTGTGAATTCTTCACCTTGCATTGACTCACGAAGGATTTTTCATTTGCAGTTTTAGAATCTGATTTTGAATCTCCATCTTTGTCCAGTTCGGGTGACACGTTGGCAGATATTCCTCGTGTCAAGCGGCTCTTAAAGTCAATGGGAAATGATTTGTTAAAGGTGCAGAGAATGGCATTATACTGTTGAGGTAAGGAACCAGTCTATTTTGAATCTTTAATTTATGATATTTGCTAAACAAGATTTAACATAATGGATTATTTGTTTGTGTTTGTTACTATTCGTCAATTAGTAAAAAAAAATTATTAGTTTGTTGGTTTTATGAGTTTTTAAAAACGATTTAATTAATTTTTTATTCAGTACTATGATTTTATACGAAGATTGATTGTATAACAACAATGTTGTGATTTTCTTTAATTTAATAAGAATAAATTGATGGCTTAATTCACAAGTAGCGAATGAGCCAATTTTTCAAAAAATGATATAAGTCAACAATTGTGGTCCTGTAAGTGTCCCTAATTCACCAAAAGTTGCATAATTTACTTAAACCACTAATTGTTAAAGTTAACAGAAGTGAAGAGTAGCAAATACCCAACAAGGTATCATCCCTAAAGTTACAAGTAGTGAATGGTACCATTCGTTAGTTAATTTTTTAAGAATCGCTCGTGACATGGATTTTCTCATTAACTTTATTTAAAAAACAAACCAATGGATCTGCACATTCACTACTTTGCACTTTTATTTATGTCGCTTTCCTGCAAACATAATTAAAGCCAAACTAGCGAATGTATATTTTTAAGCCTTTTCGTTCTCAAATTACTTAGTTAATTTACTAATTTAATTTTTTAGCAAAAATTAGCACATTACAATAAAATATATATTTTGTTTCATCTGTTCACCGAATTTCACCTTTTAACATTGTTTATTTACAAATTATAATTTTTTCCCATAAAAATACAGCTGTATCTCGAGAGCAACTTTTGGCTCATTCGCTACTTGTGAATTAAGCCATTGTAATGTGCTGCCACAGAGTTCATGAGACGAATGACAAATTGGTTAACTTTCTAAAAAATTATTTAACTTAGTTTGGAGCTTAGTTGAATTTGAAAAGAAGGTCCCAGAAGCAACGTATCAATCACAAATAATCATTAAAATGTTTGAAATAAAAATAAAAAAGGCAAGTTATAGTGTAACCGAGCAAAAGAACGGCGTAACTATCCATTGACTTGTGATTGCCAGTAATGGGAAATTTACGCCGTTCTTTTGTTCGGTTTCTGTACCTTTCAAGATAAATTTAACATGTTGTGTTTACATGTTTTCAAGACCTGTGTGTTTACCGTGTGTAAGCATTTTTAAAAGATGTCACTATAGTGCTAACAAGCTATGAAGCGTTTTTCTACTTTGTATCGGTCCACAAGGTGCTCTCAAAATCCAGGCATACCTGTTCAGTCAGCATTCTTGCAAAAAACCACATGTAATTAGGGCCTTTTTTTAACTGTTAAAGACTTCACGGAGAGGGTCTAAAATATGTTTTACTGCAACTTTTCACCAATTTTTGTCTATTGAGCCACAAACACATTTAATTGTTAATCATTAGTGATGCACTTGTTTCCAAGAAGAATATATATATATATATTTTTAGTATACTTAAATACAAAGGGTTTTTTACCAGAATATTATGGGGAAAAAATTTGCTGTTGCTTGATTGTAATAGCACTTTCTCACTAAAAATCGTTAAAAATTGCTTATATTAAGGGGGCTGTCCACACTATCAACAAAATGCATGCTCCTATGGGAATCTCCATGTTAATTACCGGTACATATT
>JAQIXP010002278.1:0-15541 GCA_034700285.1 Proteroiulus fuscus
TACAGAGAATTCGCGGAACCCTCAAAATCCATTGGCGGAACCCTAGGGTTCCGCGGAACACAGTTTGAAAAACGGGGAGCTAGAGAATTAATAATCAGTAGGCCGTTATTGAGTTGTATTCAAATTAAAGGAAGGAGAAGAAAAACTTCATACATGTACGGCTTATATTTGATTATTGCAAGCTTATTTCCTTAATTTTATCAGAAATGTTTTTTTCTTCAAAGTAGAGCTCAGGTTGCAGAAAAATATACCTTGTCCTTAAATTGGTTTTCTACGGAGCTTGTGAAGGGACATAACGAGCAGTTTTTATTTTTTATTTATGTCGACATAGGTAGTGGTTTAAAATGTCTTCATTTCAAAGAAGGTCTTGTTTTGCTTTCAGGGATGAAAAAATTAGACCTCAGGTTGACAGGATTCTTACAATATGGGAAGAGCGTAGTGTTTACGATGCTGCCTTTATAGCTGAAATGCACACGATACTTGGAAAAGTTGGTATGTATTTAAAATGAGGGTCATTTTTTACTTTAGGGACTTATAGTTATTCTAATTTCAAATATTTTATTTGTTAAGCAACAACGAACGCTTCTGCAAATTCACAAGTTGCTGCTCATGCTAAAATACTTGCCGAATTCAAAGTAAGCAGTAATATTTATTGTACAGGAACATTTTTTAATGTCAGATGATGAAATCTTTCAATATGATTTCTTATGTTTAGCCTCAAAAATTGGTCGACAAAATTAAAAAATTTAGAAAGTTGGAAAGTGAAGTGGAAGTGAAGCAAAAGCAGTTCAGTGCTTTGAAAATGGACGTGTGTAGCACAGAGACACTAAAACAGCTGAAGGGTAAACGGACACTTATAGTCGCCGATATGTTTTATTTAGAAAGAGGAAATGCGGAAATATTTTTCTAATTATCCTCACTAAATGCAAACATTTATAGATAAGGCCCACGGAACAAAGTTCACCAAAGAATTTGAAGATGCAACAAACAAATTAGAGGAATTTGTCACAATTTTGCAGCGAGAAGTTAAAGAACGGACAGCAATTGTTGAATTACTGGAGCAGAGCGAAATGTTCTATGAAACCCAGAAAAAAGAAGCAAAAATTGTTGCAAACGTTAGTTTTTAATTATTTATGGTATATTTTGTACTTTTAAAATTTATTTGGAAAATTATTAGAGGTGTTGGAGTATCTAGGATAAGAGTATCTAAACTTAACAATTCTTCTTTACTGTGCCTGTTCCAGGCTTACAAAAATTTTGGTTCTCGAGTTAAAAACCTCCAGTTGAAGCTAATGGAAACCATGCCTAATTTGCCAACTCCTGTTCCGTCACCATCGTTCGATGCTCCTTCACCCGTCGACTCATCCGATGATGAAGCAGCCAAGAAGTCTCCTGATAAAAGCAAAAAGGACGGAAAAGATTCTGCCCCACTCAAGGCGGACAAAGTGGAAAAAGTGGATCAAAAAGATGAAACAAAGGATGATATTGAAGCAGTGGACATGGAGATGTCCGATGATGATTGTGATCATCCTCCTGGTACATAATTAGCATACGTCTTTAGGTTTTTTAATCAGTTTTTAGATTTTTATTGACATACTAGTTTGAAGTACTCACGTTTTTTGTCTATCTAATTTTTGTTCAGTAACTAAAGAAGTGCATATCAATGAAGGTAATGTTCCATCACCTGGATCAGCTCCTTCTCCCGAAGGATCTCCCGTGGGCCTCAACCTTTCTCCTGATATCTCTGTTCCGCCACATTCCAAAACAGACACGTCCACTAGCATCAAAGCAAGTACAACGACCACTATTTCTTCTGGAAAGTCCAAAGGTACAATTTTATTCAAAGTCCTAGTTTCCTGTTATCTCGTTTATATTACTCACTGTAAACCAGTAGGCTATAACTGCTCAGTGACAAGATGTTGAAAATTCCATTTAAATTTATTGCGCCATTTATAAAATTAGCATACCTTTGAAAGTAATGCTTGTAAAATTACTAAATTGTTTTTCTTTACAATGTAGTAGTGTTTGAATTTCAAGGCCTAGCACTGCCAACTCCAGTGCTGTCGCTTACCTTAGCAATTCAGCTCCATTGGATAGGTGCAAAGCAAACAATGAGTTGGTCCAGTTATTAACCATTATTTTCAATATTATAAAACACAAGATAACACAACGAAAACAGTTATGCATAAAAAAGACTTAAATTTGTCCCTCCAACCCAATTGGAAAAGTATATATCAAATGTACATTTTATCATGTACATAATTTATAGGTTACATTCTTTCATGGGTACATTTCCTCAGGGTACATCTCACAGGTTTATTTTTTCAAAGATACATTGATAACTATTCATTTTCTCCTGGTCCATTCTTTCTGGCACATTTTTTCCTGTTATGCCTCCTCAGCAGTAGTATTAGTGCTGTTGTATTATATATCCACATTATGTTTATTCTATTTATAACGTTGGTGATGTTTAAAAAATATTTTAATTAAAACTATCCAGTCTATGCCCACATTTATGTATTTTTTTTTGTTTATTCCCCTACTTCTCCAATTTTTCAGCTGCTGTAACTGCTGCCGCCATTTTTGAAAAACTGGTGAACAGTGCCAAGCCAAAACCTGTTGCCGCTAGCAGCCTGGACATCCGCCTTTCGACTTTGATGCAAACAATTCCAAACTTCACCAGCAGCATATTTGGAGGGCGCCCCATGGATAGCATCAATTCGGTACAAACCCCTCCCAGTAGTAGTTCACATGGAGAGGAGGAAGGCACGCCGGTGAAAGACGAAGAAAGTGGCACTGGTTCGGCAACGCCACTTCAGGACGAGAGTAGAGAGGCAAGACCAATGATTACAAACTACTACTCCCCGTACAGTAGTCACAGAGTAGGAAGGAATGTGGTATCACTTGTAACAACATGCACTTGCTTGCCTGCTAGTTTTGCACGACCTGCTTGTCCATTGAATACTAGTAGCGAGGAGGATTCTGATGATAGTGAGCACGGTGAAGAATGGCACAAGGCAAGAATTAAGAAAAGGAATCCTTCTCGGTGGTTTTCGTCTCGTTTTCGTGTATGCATGGGTTCTTTGCATTTGTCTGCTTTGGGGAATACCATTATCGTAGGGGTTCACTTCTAGTCTGTTCCTACAAGTTTGAGATTCAACTGAACACATGGTTTCCTTCCATGTAAGCTTCCATGGGATGCAAACAAAATCCTAACCAAGTGTGTGACGAGCTTTTATTACTAAAACATTAATTGGAAGCTTGCATATAAGGCAACAACAAGCAACTAATAGAATATTTATAAACAGGTGACCAATCAAGGTCTTGAACTTGTTGAAACCAGAGTTTAGCTGTGTGTCACCACACTAGTTTAGGAATTATTAGGCGTATTTTGCTGTTGTGATCGGATCATGCACTTTTGTGATCAACTTCACAAGTACTTTGTAACTGCATCATTTGGTACCCAACCACGAAAATGCAAACGCACTGAAATCTGCTTTTCTGCTTTCATTTGGTACTCTACTTATTTAGGTAGATCACAAATGGGTAACCCTTTTTGTTGCCTTGCATTGTGATCCTGCACACCAAAACGACTGAGACTACCGCAAAAATGCTTCAGTTTTAGACCATGAAATCAACTAGTCACACGGTGATAACTTCAAAATACGCCTATTATGCGTTCCAGTCGTTGTCTATGTGTTGACACTTATTATAACGCATGACTTTTATTCATTTTCATTTCATTGTTTTGTCGGGCTTTTATATAGATCTGGCGCTATTTGTGCATGTCCCTGAAAGTAGTGATTAGCTGAAAGCCTTAACATGCCTTATTTTACATCTCTTCGTTGTTGTTTTTTGTGCTTGCCTTGCACAAAAACAAAAAGATTCTTATAATTTAAATTACGTCCACAAAAAGATGCCTTGGTTCTTATAAGCACCTTCCTGGGATTTTGAGCCTCATGACCGCTTTTATTGAGAATTTTAGAGATAAAACTGATGATCTATGCTCTCTTATTAATTCTCCCACTAGCTTAGTTTCCAATCATTTTTAAATGTTATGAGGCGCCTAATTTTAAATATAAAATCATTGTATTCTTCTTTAAACATCATTAATGGTCAGATTTGTTTTGCTAAAGGGTAAAACTAATACATTTTTAAATTTTTTTTTCTATAAATAGAAATTTCTTAATTGGATTTTTTTCAATATAATGTTTTTTGTTTTTTTCAGGCCAATTTTGGGTTACAGAGTCAAACTCATTTGAAAGAAGGTGGAGGAGCAACGCCAACAATTGGTGATATCTTGCAGAAACTTGTCGCAAGTAGTTCTGCCCAAGGCCTAAGCGTGCATTCAGGCAGCAATTCCTCCACCCCCACCTGGAATTCCCAGCAACAAAGCCCATCCCAACCATGGTCAAACCAGTCGGCTCAAACTCCGGCTCCGAAAGCCCACTCTGTGCCCCCTCAGTTTGAAAGTTTCACGGCACCAGTTGCATCGTCGAGCAGTCAGCAGTTTGGCAAGCCTACCATGTCCCCATCCTATGTCTATGATCCAGGCCAGTACCCTTCAACATTAAATGGAAATGATTCCGAGTCCATCATTCCTCCAGCAAACCCTCTAAGGGTCGCGATAGGGGGTCAAGTTTATCGTCGTAACTCAAATATCGTGGAGCTCACCCCCTCACCCACCGGAACGCCGAATTTCGACAGTAGCAACGACTCTTTGACAAATCACAATCTGATTACTTTGGTGAGGAACAGCAACAACGAAGGTGTAAATCAGCCAGGCACCGACGCATCTGCTCCCATGGATACCAACTTTTCAGCAACCCCTAGGCCCAGGAACATATTCCCTGCTGGGGCGAGGTATCCTCCCTCGCAAGCACCCAACAACAGGTCCATTGTAACGACCAACCTTTTGACTGTACTGGGCCGACTTGGCAACAATAACGAAAGTGAAGAATACCCAAGAGAAACGGACAATTCTGCAGGGTCCAATTTAAGGACAATAGTACCACTAGGGTCCCACACCAAAGATGGAATGATGGACGTCGCAAATATCGCCCTACCGCAGGGAGATGGACAGACTTACTCAAAAATTGAAACCTTAGATAGCAGAAGAGAACCCATGGACATGCCACCTTGGAATGCAAATATGCCAACCGGACAACACCAGTTGTACACTAGGAGAAACGAGACTCCACCATCGCCAGGCTGGCAGCAGATGATGACCCATACGGCACCTCCACCAATTAGGCGAGATACTCCATTCGGTGTCCGTTTTGGGTTTCAGAGGCGAGGCAATAACAATGTTATTCCAAGAGGTCCTATGGCTTGGAATCCCTTGGGCCCACCACCTAATAAACGTCCATTACTGGCACCATCTGTACGTCCACCCCGCTGGACACATAATCATCCGCCCCCATATTAAAACACATTGTCATTTCTTCAACATTTTTAAAAAAGAATGGAATCCGGCCCCACGTGCTGCATTAGTAAGCTTATCATCGTGAAAGGAATATAGCCCTTGTGTATGCTTTACGGTGTCCGATGAAGGCAGAGCACACATTAATGTGGTGTGCAAGTTTTAAACCCAACGTGTAATCTTCATAATGCATCGTGACATTTTTATAATGTATAAATAGGAATTTTATTTCAAAGGCAATTGTAGGAAATTTTCATGATGATGAGTTTTTGTTTTAAATAAGAATTTGTGCGGTTGTTTTTGTTCGTCATTATGTTGGCAATTCTTTTTAAAAAGTCTATTCCATAGTAGGCCTATGACTATGGTGATATTCAATTCATTGTTTGTTCGTTTCGATCACGGTGTAAGAATGGCTAGTTATTGCGTGTAGCAATAAGTATATTCTTACACCGTGGTTCCGATGTTCCTACTTTGGAATCAGTTGAGCACGAGACCTGCATGCCAAGTGGGGAAAGTTCAAGTATTTTGTCACTAAATCATAATTTTTTAGAACAGGAGGGGTCTTAATTAATTAATTGGCATTAACCAACAACCCCCCTCTCTCCTTCCCTCATGTGGGGATAACTAAAGTGTTGACAATTGAAGAACTGAGATCAAAAACCACATTAGTCCAGATTTCTTGTTTTGAGAAAAATGTGTTTAGAGAAAATCCAGATTTATTGCATTAAAATTAGTTATTTTAAAATTCATAGATTAATTTTTAAGATAGAAACTTGTTTTTTAGTATGCACCTTCACATTTAGATTCCCTTGAAACAAATCTACTTGTTTTGAGTTCACTTTAACCCTATACCCAAATTTGGGTACATAGTGATTCTGGCATTTTTAATCTTCAGTGGTGAATATAAGAAACTTTTTCCTATCTTATCCCAATTTTTTTTTTATAGATTTAGCAGAAAGAACAACACTGTAGCTATAATTTTATGTAACAATTTCATTTTCAGCAAAAATAGACTCATGGGGTTTTTGATCTCAGCTCTGCAATTTCACAAAAGCGAATTTATTTTCACTTGTAACCTGGTCCTTCCTCTTGACAAACTCAGCTTAAAATTTGAAATACACGCACATCATACGATTGTGACGAACAAGAAGTCCCATTAACCTGAAAGCCAAAAATGTGACTAAGCATTTGGATGTCTCTCCCTCTCTCTCCTTTATCTCCCCCCCCCCCTCCCTTCTTTCTTCCCTCTCTTGTCCCAAAGACTAATGACAAGATACTTAAATGTTTCTGCGGAGTCAGTTTACACATAGTTGTACAGTTGGCCAACTGAGTTTTGTTTATTTCAGTTACATGTATAGCAGTTTATCAAATACAATTTAAGACGCCTGTAGACAGCATAGTGCAAAGCTTACAGGCCTTGTGGATTAAGGAAGGGTCAAAGAAGCGCAAGGGGTAATAGTAAGGTTGGAAGGTATGCGATCTTGGTCAACTTTTAGTGGTGCTTCCATGGTATTTGTTTGGGGGACTATGGAAAACAATCTTAAGGCTTTAGTGCTGATGGAGCAGTTATCACAATTTTCATTTATGCCAGGTAAATTTAGGATATATATTTGAAACTATATTAATTTTGAGACTGTTGGAATATTATTGGAGTATATTTTAGTGCCATTAAAATCTATATACCTATGTTGCTATAGAACGAGATTAACATCCACATTCATGAACGTTAGTCGTGGTTAGTTTTTGATTAATGACCTAAATCATGTCCATGGATGACTAGTATGCAATCACTAAATTGATAGCTAGTCAACCATTGCTTCATTTCAATATTACCGTCTAACCAATTATTGACTTCACCCAGCCTAACGTTCGTGAAAAAAGGCCTAAGAAGAATTGCCATTCATATAAATGAGTGATTATAAATTTGTGCAACAACAATGAAAATGTTTATCATCATTTAATATGAACAATGAATGATAAACATTTACATTGTGATTTTTAACTACTTTTGAATCACCCTGTATATACGAATGACTCCATAAAGTTTTGTCAAAATTCTTGAATCTAGCATGTTTGTTTAATTGTCGAGCATTGCTTATTAACTCAGTCTGTATTTAATGGACAACCAAATTTTTTACGATTGCCTATCAGCTGGTGATTTCCAGAATCTGGCAAAAAAGTGTTTGTTTTGTTTTAAACGAATTTGTGTTATGTTAATTAACATCAACCGCAATGCTTGTCCATAGGAGTACAAAATAGAAAACTGTTTACTTGACGGAGTATAAAAGATAGTTTAACTTTTATTCAAATACGATTGGTTGGCTCAGTACCCTAGTGTGTTTGCAGGATGGGCTTTCATAATGCTACACTTTAAGGCCTTATCTCATAAACCGAATTGAGGTGTGACATTTATGGAATGAAGAGTAATTTTTGAGGGCTTTGTCTCCCATAAAATGAATAGATGAGTTGAGGAGGGAAGATGGGAAGTTTGTGTATCCGAATAAAAATGTGTTGCTTGAAGCCAGTACCCATTCCTCAAATTCTGTAAAGCAGAGTTGAGAGTACGTTTTTGTATTGCTCATTCAGTGATAATTGGTTTATTTTGTAAATTTTAATCAGCAGTGAACCAATTCGCTATTAATCCATCATCGTTATAATTACTATGACGATGAAAATCCTCAATTAATTAATAGAAAGGATGGATACAGATTGAGTAAATTAAAACTTTAATTAAACTTTACTTTCTAAATTTACTGCTCTACTTTGCAGCTACTCACTTTGCACTTTTTGAGATAGGGCTGAAATGGGTTTGTTGACAATTGAATAATAATTATTAATGATGATTTGGAAAGTATTAATCCGCTGCCAACCGGACTTTTACAACAAAATCACATGTACTACCTTGATTTTTCCAAGTGCAACTTTTCAAAATGATGTATGTGTATGTATATAAATGTGGCTAACCATTGTCCAATTAAATTGTTCGGCAGAGGGGATAAAGTGAACTCGGTCTTCTGATTAATTACCACATTTCTTTTGTTCCCTAAATGGTCAAGATTATATCCAGTCCATTATATTTCTGATAAACAAAAAAACTTTGCAAAAATTCAGTTAGAAAATCATGGCATTGCAATATTGGGTTATTGCCTTTTCAGTTTACATATTTACATACAAAATGTGTGGTAGCAAGCTTGTGACAATTTTACACTCTTTAAAAATTGTGAAATAGAAATGTAATCATCATAAAATCATAGCTAAGTGATTTCATCATAATATTGTGTTTATTCATTCAGCCCTCATTTATTTCCATCTATTTATTTAGAATTGAAGCAAACTTAAATTAATTTCTTGCAATTTCGTTACTATAAATTGTGTACAGAAACAGGACTGAGCACCTTTCTTCCCCTACTACAACATACAACTTTTTCTGGGTTACTGAGTATTATCCAGTGTTTTTCTTCCTTTGTATAAATTTCCTGATGGCCTTAGAATTATTAGATTTTAAAGTTTATATTATTGCTTTCAGTATAAACTCGTTAATTTGTTGTTTTCCATTTTTATCTTTTCATCATAGGGAACTGTCCATGAAAAGTTGTTGGCACTCTATGGCTTAAATTGCTTTGTATCCTTTGCAGTACTATTCTCCCTGTGTCTTAAAAAAATAAAAAGGCTAAAAAAATGTTGAAGTTTTTTTGGGGGGGTTATATATTTAAAATAAAAAAATAAGAATGTGGTTTATTAAGTTTTGGAATTTTTATTGTTCATGTTTGAATTAATAACAATAGTTTAATATTCCGTAAACATTCAATTTAAAAAAGATAGAAATAAAAATTATTTAAAGTAGAGAAACACAACTTAAGTGAGCCTTCGGACACTATTGGTTCTTGAAATCAATTTTCATCTCATAAAAAGTGATGACTAGAATAAGTAAGAACTTCTAAAGTTCCTAATCAAATACATGGTCTGTTATCTCCTATAGTGCATTTAACTTCCATTTAAATTAGATCCCGAAATAAGATTTTGGAAAACTGGAAATTTGAAGAAGTATTGAAAAACTTTTGATCATGTTTTCAGGAAGAAAAAAACCCTTACTTGAAAGAACGGCTTTTAATAACAAAATATGCCCTCCGCAGAAGCAAAAATTAGGATTTTAAAGGTGGATACTTCTCTCTAAAGTTTTGTTTCAAAATGGGACTTAAAACAAGTGTCAATTGCATTTGATTTACTGGAGTATGTATGTTCATTGAAACCCATTTTGGAACAAAAAATTTGTGATGGGAATCCACCTTTTAATGCTAGACTGATGAGTAATCTTATACCTTAATTTATCATAAATTGAGCAGTTATAAGCAGCTGTAGTTTTTATCCTCTACAGTTATTTGTGGAATTTTTGTTGATTACGCTTCAAACTTTGGTGCAATGCACGTACCAATTATATTTGGTAATGTGCACGTGCCAATTATATTTGGTAATGTGCACGTGCATCGAGCCCAATTTTGGAACAAAATAGTTTTCTTAGAAAAGCGCACAGTTAACTGAGAAAAAAGAAAATGGTGTACTCATTAAAAGCTTTGGGGCCATTGTTACTAACCCATTTCACCAGTTGTGCAACATTTGTTTTTTTTGAATATTGCTAGATTCTTATTTTCTTGTCATTTACGGTTTGTTCATTTATGTTGTTGAGCGGCTATTGTACAAGTGCATTTTGACTCTTGGGGTTTAATTCTCGTTGAATTGCTGTTAACAAGTTGTTCCACATTAACTAACACTTTTTAGTAGCCCATTTTGATCAATTTTTTCCATATTCATTATTGTTCACACATATTCATGAATATCATAGCTTCCATGGGCATTTAATTTTCATCACGGTAATGCAATTTATGAATTGGGGGTGCAAAACCTCAGTCACCCGAATGTTTATAGATAAATGAAAATTAATTATTAAAGAAAGGGAAAAGAAAATGTATTAATTTTAAATGTACACTACAAATACGAGTATATACACTACTAGATTTCTAACAAAATTTAATTCAGTATACGGTATTGCTGTTGCCATAAATAAAACGTGACATTGGATAGTCCATAAAAGCGGTTTTATTAAAATTTTACGAATGATCTCAATGGGTGCCACATTTACCATTTTTGGTAGAATTCCAATCTGTAAGTCATTAGTTTATTTTTACCATTATTTGAATGTTCATATGAGCACTACAATTGCTTGCATTGATAATACAGTTAAAGGATTTGATAGTTTCAAGTGCAATGCATCCTATGTTCCCTATCATGTCAGTGTAAGTTTGATTTCTAGGAGTAAAATGCACTATTGGTACTATTTGTTACCAATTCCATTTTAAGTATTTCTTGTTTTTTTTTTTTTTTGCTGTATCTACATTTTTTAAGTTTCTCAGCATTTACCTGGATGGACAAAACCATAGACAAAACAACCGATCTTTGGACCTAACTGCATGCCTTAAACTCTATCCTTGGACTAAAATGTTTGCTATCGAACTATAACTTTTCTCTCAAAATATAGGGTTATTATTGAAATTTTTTTTTCTAAAATGTGATTATTAGCCTAATATATGGCTTTTTACTGCATCATAAGAATTTTATAGGGCAAATCTTTATAAATTATGATTTCAATGGAAGAGTTTTATATTTACCATTATACATTTTCTGATAACCAAAACAAAATTTAATAAAATGAACAACTTAGAAGATAGAGGAATTTACCTCTGTTCGATGTAACCCTCCTTGGATGTAACCTTTACAGATTGTTTTGAGATTTGAGATTAGCCTTTTGAGATTGTTTTCAGAGGGTTATGAAACAAACTAGTAAAAGGTGAAATTGACCCAAATTTAATTTACGACTAATTAAAACCTTACAGAATTTGAAATAAGGCATGAAATGAATGACAATTTACAAATATGCCAAAAATAATGAAATATGAAAATACTAGACAATGTATTAGACATTAATCCTTTTTATTTTGCATTTAATTAGACCGGAATAATCATTTTAAGTACAGTGTAAGGCTCAAAATTGTTTTGGAATCAAGTTTAGCACAGTCACTGTTTAAGTTTCAATAAACAAGAAGCATTTCTTTAAAACTGTAGGATAATCCACCTACTAAAGGGCAGCAGTAATGTTGCTCGTGGGGTACAGAGTTCAACTACATTACAAACAACTTCAGGCAGATCAAGTGCTTTATTGAATACATTTTCCCAACATTGGCAAAGAAGTATAAAATGTTAACTTAACGCATATTTTTTTTTAACTTTTTGGTGCACTAAACTTAGAAGAGGGGTGCACGAGAATAGTATCAAGGCAAATGAAATTGCTAATTTTACTCTTCCCCGCCAGCACCTGGGACGGGTTGGGGCTGGATTGTTTCGGTTTTTTCCTCCTGGTTCTTCTTTTTTGAACCAGACACGATGTTGTCGATTCGCAGAAGTAAAATGGCAGTCTTTAGTCAATAAAATAAGAAATTCAAGAGTTGGTTAAACACAAACTTTGATGAATATAAGAAAAAGTTAAGATAACTCATATAAGAGAAGTATTACTCACCTCCACTGCAGTCTTGTAAGTTTGTAACTTTACTGCCAAGGGCTCCCAAACGGCCAATTCTTTCATGTCAACTATTTCTCCAGATTCGCCATTGATTCCCCAGGTCCAGTTATTTGGGTGGGCATGTTTTGCCTAGAAATTATTAGCATGTTATTTTATCTTGGAGAAGCATTCAGATGCAGAATTATTAACACAAAACTTACACGGAGTGCCGTTAGGGTTCGAACGGTATTTGCGCCACAATTCTGAATAAGCGTCCTAGGAATTACTTCTAGTGCATGAGCAACAGCACGATACGGCCATTGTTGAACGCTGGTCATGCTTTTTGATTTTTCTACCAAAGCCTACAAATTTTCAACAAAAATAAGTGTAAAGTGAAATGCGGGATGTAACCTCGTTGGGAAATTGACTTATCGCTCACGTGGGAAATGGCCATTTCGATAGCTCCGCCACCAGGCACGAGACGAGATTCCAGCATGACGTTGCGAACGACGTTCATGGCGTCCTGCAAGTTGCGTTCAGCCTCCTGCAACATTTCTTTGCTTGCTCCTCGCAGTATTATGGTGCACGCTTTTGGGTCCTTGCATTTCGTAATGAAGCAGTAATACCTGCAGAGAGAAAGGGCGTGTCGTCACTCGTAATATTCTTTATATTCACAATCCAACGCAATTCTTAGCACACTCACTCGTCGCCAATCTTCTTAATTTCGAAAAGGCCTGCTCCGGTTCCAACGTCTTCATCCTTCAGCTCGTCAGTACGTCCTACGATGGTTGCTCCACAAGCTCTGAAAAATAAGTGAAAATTTATTATTTGCACTAATTTTAATATGAAGTAGAATAACTACATAGGATGTAATCAATTAGTAACATCTAGTCCTACCTTGCAATTCTATCGTTATCAGATTTCCTCAGCCTGCGGAGAGCAGTAATATTGGCTTTCATCAAGAAATGCTGGGCCAAATCTAAGCAGAACAAGTGCAAAGATTAAGCAACCGACTACAACGAAACTTCCAATGAGAAAGAGAAAATAAATTGCTAAGTATGGCCTTACCCGACACTCCCTTTTCGGTGAAGACAATATCAGGTTTGAGGCGTATGATATCCTCGCAAATTTTCTGCACGTGGTCTTCCTCTAGCTGTAAAATCTTGGTGAAGTCTTCTTCATTGGAAATTTCGATATTTGTCTAGAATATTTATGATAACGCTCATTTTAAATAGGCTGAAATCCATTTTAATACTGAGGGCATGCAATACTGATTTCATCTTTATAAATTGACCTGGCTCTCCCCTTTCTTGTATTCAAGAGCGCAATCAAGCAGAATGATTCTTGGATTTTCGATGTACCGCCGCATTTTCGGGTGGGTGACGTCCTTGTTCAGCATGATGCCTTTCAGCACGCAAGATTCTTCGATGGTTCCTCCAGGAATCTGGCATTCAACAATCAAAACTTAAGAAATTGTGAAAAGATTTGTTTTTCTTTCGGCTTTGTAAGTGCCAAGAGATAGGAGAAAGCCTTACTTTCTCAACTTTAGCATATCGCTTGATGTCGATTTCCCTTCGTCCGTTCATTTCTTGGTGGACAGTCGAAACTGCATCGATGGCTATCTGGCAGGCTAAATCGGACCTGGAATATTTAAGATATCGGGAAGGTGGTGCAATATGCCAAGGAAAAAGAACCATAAGAATAGGAAAGCTGGTAATACTAACCACTGGCCAATGAATTTAGTTCCAATGCAACTTCTCACAACTTTGATCATCTGTTCTCTGTCCGTAATGTCAATGGTGGAACTGCAGTAAAAAAAGAATCTGGCTATAGTAAGCAATACACACTTCACATTTACAGCAAAAGTTGCATTAAGGTCCACACACCTGAATTGTGTTTTCAATATAGGAATGAGATCCTCCAATGCTTGTCTAAATGCATTAATGATGACTGTTGGGTGCATCTGCTGCTCTAGAAAAGGTTCTGCTACAGCCAGCATTTCTCCAGCTGCAAATTATTAAATTAACAGTCAGTGAATGTCCTCGAAAGCTTTAAACACAGCAGAAAGCTTTAGCTCCAGTACCTAAGATGATAACGGAGGTCGTTCCATCTCCGACTTCCTCGTCTTGAGTACGGCTGATCTCTATCATTGTTTTTGCAGCCGGATGCTGCACGGTAATCTGAAACAATGAATTTCGTGATGAAAAAAAGTATTTTCTTGAATCAAATTTAGGACAATGGATCGGCAATGCTTTAAAGAGTGCTCTTACTTCTCGTAAAATGGCATTTCCATCGTTAGTCATGACAATCCCACTCATTGGGTCCATCAGCATCTGGAAATGTAAAGCCTACTTAAGTTTTCGATCTTTAAAAGTTGAGAATAAAAAAAAACTGAACCCATTACTGACTTTTAGCATCGCCCGTGGTCCGAGGCACGTCCGTATGACGTCTGCTACCATCTAGAAATGAGAAACTTGTTAGCCAGATAGATAATCTCTGCTTCTTTTTTGAGTCAACATGAAACCTTTGATGATGCAACCACATCATTTATCGGCAAAACTATTTTCCATTAAATTTGAAATTGAAGTTTGACACACCCTGTATCTACAACATGACATGTCCATTTGGCTCTCTTTGTGCCTGCTGTTACTCATTCATTTAGAAATTATGCTTAGAACTCATTATGTAAATTCACACATTGTGCCTCGATGTCAGTGGAGATGAAAACGTAGACTTAAACTTATCAGGCAATTCAATAAGAGAGGAATGGTTACCTTGGCAGCATTTACATTCTCCACTTGAACCTTACGCCCCGACTCACGTCTGGTATTTTGACCTTATATAAAGACAAAATTGTAGTTATTTTTCTGACCAAAATTGCCAATATTGAGTAAATGCAGTAGCAACACTTACTTAATACAAGGATAGGTCCCGAACCGCCGAACATATTTAAATGCAAATGATAAATTAACAAGAGAGTAATGTAGGACTAAAACAACGTGCTCAACTTTCCCGAAATGGCAGCAAACAGTCTCACTTCGCCATCTAGCGGAAAGCAGTTCAACTTCATAGTGTTACCGGGTATTTGTTTTTGTTGTTGTTTATTCGTGCTGATTAATTCTATGAAGCGGCAATTTGAGTTTTTTTAGTGTCTGTAAAGATCGTAAGTTTTAAATTAATTTGTGGCATGATAAATACTTGTGCGACAGTGCGATGAATAGTGCGACATCAAATATAAACTACTTAATTTAGGCCTAAATAGCCTAAACTAGAACCTTGATACCGGGTATCATATAAGGTAAGTTTTGTTGTTCTAGAGTGATCAAAAAGTTTCTAACTACCTGTAATTATATACCGGTAGTGACTGTGATTCAAAGAAGTTGATTAATGTAATCATGCATGGATTGGGGAGTTAATGAGAGTAATTAGGGGCTGTACTTATAGTATGTAACGAAAAAATCGACTTTTGTACCCCCCTCCCCCCCTCTGTAACACAACTGTCACAAAAACTACAATACCTCACCCCCCCCCCCCCCCCCATGTAACACTTTTTTTTCGGCATATATAAA